>JAVHNF010061439.1:0-16138 GCA_034783455.1 Micropsitta finschii | reverse complement strand
GCTCACAATTTTAATTTTCTTTATTATCTATTTACAGAAGGGGATTATTGAGTAATTTGGGAAGATGCTTTCTCTGTATGTATGGATTCTACATTATCTCCTAAAAAGGCTCAACAACTCAGGAGAGATGTATCTTCTTACCTTTTTGAAACACCACAGAAATGCACAGTGAGGGGGGATGGGGATGGGGAAAGGAGGGGAGGGATGGGGGATATTGTGCTTCTTGCCAGTTTGTTACATCTAGGTTACATCATAAATTGTATTTATTCCCACCTTTTTGCTACACCCAAAATCTCATTACAGGGAAAATAAGTACATATCATATACAAACGGGGATTTTATTGTTATAATTTAAGTCTTAACAGATTGATCAAAGAATAACCATTAGTCTGCTTACAACTGTATTAACTTATGATTCAAATTACATACAGTTAAGATTAGTAAAGTTTAGTATTTCCATATTTCTTTGGTGTTACTGTCATCCTTCCACTGCATTTCAGGGTCCTAAGGTTCAGGCTTTGGTTCAGGGCAGGGGAGAAGGATTACAGTCATCAGCATCATAGTCCTTTTTAAGGAGAACTGTGATGTTGATCTACATTTCCTTCCTCTTCACGTTTGGATCATTTTATACATTTTATAATATGATGTATGCCTTGCTGCTTCTTTATTGGTTCGCATTTCCTCATTATTATGTATTGTAACTTTAAGTTAAATACATGTTTGTTGTTTGCTTTTATATCTTTAAGACTGTCTTAACCCTGCTTACACGGTTGCATTCCTTTAATGACCATTAACTGAACATTGGTGAAATGTTTATAACCTTCTGGCCCTTGGTATCATCTTGTGCCCATAGTTTCAGTCACCTGATATCAGTCCATGCCAGTATTCCTCTACTTTTCATTTTATTCTATAATCATAAACAGTTCATTCTCCACTGCTTGCTAATACTCCGTACATTTCCCAAGCTGATACAAAGTAGGTAATAGTTTCCTGATCATTAGATAATTGTTGTTACAGCTAAGCAAGTCTAAATATGACTTCCGTTAGGCCAAAACAAGTCCAGACAAAGCTTGAGAGGTGTTGAGTTCTCTGTTACCAGCTTAGCGCAAAGCCTGTTGCAAATAACATGGTATTTACCAGGCAACAAGGCTACAAACAAGTGTAATTCCAAAGCCCTCGCTTTAAGGATTAATGAAAGTATGAATGAAGTACCTCCTCATTGGTTAGCAGTGAAAAACCTGTAATACAAGACACAGAAGCAAATTTCCTATTTGCTTATATTTTTGCAATGGTGGCATAGAGTTATAAGGAAATAGAATAACAAAAGACATTGCTATGACCCTCCTGAACAAAAATAATCTTAAATACTCCAGTTTCTCAGGCTTCTTGGTAGTTTCTGTGAGCTATCCTAAGGCTTGCATACTACAGAGAATTCTTAGATCTGAATGTTTTCTACTTGAGCTGTTAATGTCGGTTACAGAAGCCATTTGGAACAGTTTCTTCTCTGGCCCACAATCAAAGGAACCTGACTTGTTTACCTACTCATCATTTTCTTGTGTGAGAGCACTGAGACATTATATGGTGCCAAGAGTAATGTAATCACTATCCCCCATCCTCCCTAAGTTTACTTGATTAACATATTTATTGCATATCTTAATTATAAGATTCCTAGCTTTAGGATTCAGGCATTTTCTCCTCCCTACAGCCTTCCTCAAACACACTGATTTAATTTTAGAAATTCTGTAATGTAGGAAATTTTAGTAGTTTTAAATATTTGCTTTGTTATGGCTCTTGTGTATAGAGAGCCATAATAACATGTTAAAAATGGTTTGAGAATTTGCTTCTGAGAAGGAACAACTTCTTCCTTTGTACTCCATTATTTTTCAGAAAACTCAGTCATATGGACAAAGATTAAAAATAAAAATTGGATGTCCTTAACATGAATGATTTAGTAACAGCTTTTGTCGTTGGAAGAATATAAAAGAAATCAGAGGGTGGTATTGATCCCTTTCTAGCTCAAGAGTTGGAAATGTAGATATGTCTTTTTGTGTAAGTCACTCGAGGAATTGCTCCAGAAAGGAGTGCCAAGCCAATTCCAAATCTGCAGAAAGTACAGCTAAGGAGAGTGTGGTCTCTTCCTATCCAATAGTTCAGTGATTATAGAAGTCATATGTAAAATGATATTGCAGTTACTTGAGCACACTTTCTACACTGGATGGAGTTTGCTGACAGCTATATTGCAGCATATTATGATTCAGGGCTCTTGCAAGCTGTTTTGCTGAATTGTTTGCGCTTTTATAAAAGAATTAATAATAGTTGATGGAAAAGACTTGAATCCTGCCCTGACAACAGTGATATCAGTATGTTAGTTGTCATCTTGCATGATCTGTTTCTTCTTCCCACAAATATTTCCTGATTTGGAGTACATGGCAACAGCTTTAAAAGGATGCTTTAGCATATTTGAGTTGACTGGATTAGGTTGGCTCAGCACCTGGTGACTCCTGGACACTATCCTTGGTGAGATTCCTTATGGTGGAGAAGGACCCTTCATGCCTATATATATGGTTGCAAATTCCACCAGGTAGCAGGCTGACTACAAGTTGTCCAATGCAATGCAGCTCCTGTGGATCAAGCTTAGTGCTACCAGCAACTTGTTAATGCAACAAACAGGGTTTTGTGAGGTTTTTTTGTCCTTTTTCTTCAATGTACAGAAAATACAGAGGATAGTTTGCACCTCTACTGTTTGGTGTACTGCATAGGTCTTTTTCATGTGTTTTCCATTTCTAGGTACAATTTAGGAAGCATCATTTTCTTGCTATGGAGGTATACAGCAAAATTATGCCCTGGAATCTGTTGTGTATGAGAGAATCCCTTTTTGTCTCTTGTTTCTTTCTACACTCCAAATCCAGGAGCAACAAATATAACTTATCCCCAAATTGCATTAAGTGTAACTTCTCATATTGTTATGCCTTTAAAGGAACTCTGGACTCGGAACATACCTGGGGCTCTGCATAGCTCTTATCCTAGGAACAATTTCTCCTAAAGTTTTGCTAAACTTTCTGGCTTGACTTACATGAAAATGATCCCATAGGATGGAATGAGGCCAAACGCTGGATTGGCCAAAATATGAGATGATGAGTATAACTGAGGTTTTATTTATTATGTGACTTGGCGTCATGATATCTGAATTATCTATACAGGCCTACACAAGCCATATAAGAAAATGCGCCTGCTAGGTGGATTTTGTGCCTAGAATTAATCATCCATATTTTGTTTCCTCTCCCCACCAAGGAAGCTAGTAACACCAGTCTGACTTTCCACTGCCTAATTACTGTGTTATACAGTGAAATTCCACTGATAGCTTTCCCAAAATCACACCTCCATTTTGAAGGTTAGGAATGGGCTGGCAATTCGGTGAAGGTTTCTATTTTTAACTGAATTTCTGCATCTATTTTAGCTAAATGTTAGGAGTCTTATTTTCCTCTTTGGGATATGCTTGTGGTGAACCCATTGTCAATCGGGTCAGTTAGTCTATGTTTTTATTGTTTTAGGATGTCAGAATTGGGATTTTGCTACCACAAAGCACATTATGAATTGTACGGTTTCTATTTCTTTGAATTTATTCCTGCTGGTTTGTCTAGATACCTTCAATACAAATCTTGAAAGAATATAATGATTATGAATTATTACTGAAGAAGTATTTCCATCAGTTAAAATTTGCTTTATCAGCCAATTCCAGAGATCATGATAGTTTCAGGAGAGGAAATATTTGAAGTCTCTTGCCCATGGAAGACTGGGAAACAAACACATTCATTTAATATTAATTTTGGATCATGAAAAGTACGAAATTCTTTTGTGTATGTATTTTCTTGTAAGAACTCAGAAATATACATTCAGTGAATTCTGTAGAAGTGTTATGTTGGAAAATAATATATTCACAGGATTAATAAGACCAAATATTAGTTCTCTATAAAAAAACATGTTATGTTTAATTATTCTAATTAATTAAATCTCTTTTCTTTCATGAAGTCTGTGAGGGCACTGTGATTTGCAAAAACCATTTGGTTACTAGGAGTAAATCTGGCTCTTCATATTGCTTAAATATTCAGTATTCAGAGTGTACCTACTACTTTTCCTGAATTCCTTGATTTCACAAATGCCATTTGTGAACCTGTTTTGTAAATAATAATATTGTGTACACACTACAACTGATATAATTATACTGGTAAAAGTAATGATAGATCTATGGTCCTATGAAAATGTGTCATACTAACCTTAGAGCAATATTATTTCTAATAAAAGTATGTATCAACCCAGTTGTAAGCATAAAATGGTCTTCTGCCTACAAGACCTTGCCATGAGAATTCTAATGTGAATGTTGTAGTTTCTTAAAGGGTTCCAAATTCAAGAAATATAATTGTTCAATACAATATATTGCTTTTCTGAACTAGGAATTGGGAGAAGTGTTTCAATGAGCAAGTTTCAACCTTTGCTCATGGTTTCTTAGGTGTTATTACCAGAAAATTTGTTAACTAGATCTTCCTACCAAAAGAAATCAGTTTAGAATGTATTTCTATTTTCTCTACACTGATATTTTTTTAATTGCTTTTAGTTGAGTCTTCTCTGCTCCATTGGAAATAAATGGCATTACATAGAAGGCTGTGTTTTCTTTCTTTTTGGTTTTGTTTTGTTAACAATTTTTTGAATGACTTGATGTAATTCACAAAATTGTGATGAATAATGGTTGACCTTATGGCTTTATCCCAATAAGTAATTAAAAGAACCATGAAATAAGGAAAGAAAATTAAACTATTTAGAAAAGATGTTGCTAAAGCTATGGAAGAGCCACTGACAGTGCTGTAAACCAGTACTTTCCTTGAAAATTTCTCGTATCTCTAAAAGAAAGCTGTTATTTATACACAAATAGAGAAAAGAACATTATTTGTATTTATCAAAATGTCTGTTACTGAATGTCAGTCATCACTACGTAATTGCTTTCCACTTAATAATGGCATTGCCTTGAGCTCTTTGGCCTCACATGGTTGTATTCAGCAGTTTTGAAAGTGGAAGAAAGAAATCTGCAGTTTGAAAATTCAACTAGCTAACAGTGAGAATGCACTCTTAATTTGTGGGGGTATTTATAGATGCATATACAAATACATATATTTTTATAGCTTTTCTGCGTGTGGCTCATGAAGCTACATTAAATGACCATTGGCTATATGGTATTTAGATGCTTTAAATGTAAAAAGCTAACTCCACTGAAAGCAAAAAATTCAGCACCATTCTGCTGTTCTGCAGTATTTTATACTGAGGAGGGGAGAGGAGATCAGATTCTGCTGACATTACGCATACAAAGAAATTTCTTCTCTTGGATTCCCAAAGTTTCATTACTATCATTCACACTGCAAGGCCATATTCAGTGGGAGAAAGTGCGGCAGAATTTGCTCTGATTTAAATCAAAACTAGGCATCCAGTTTTTCAGTACAGTTCCTCATTGACTTAAATTGAGAGCTCTTTGAAAAAATGGCATCCTATGGCCCTATGCTATTTCTTACGATACAACTTGCAAAACCTATACAGCTATGTTTCTTTGTAAATATCTGGTAATATGAAATTATTACAGTCCAATGTGTAAATGTGTGTCATATTACTAATGTGAACCAGCTTTCCCTATTAACTCATGAACTGCATATTAAAATGTAATGGATCTCTAGATTTATCAAATTATAAAGGAAGCCAGTGGGAATATGGCCCATAACAACTTAAGCACAGCTTGTACTGCAGCCTCTGCAGACACTCACTGCACTTGAGGCTGAAAGAAGTTTTCCAGTGCACTGCACAATTTTAGTCCCAACAGATAGGCTAAAAATAAAACTGTCAAAATACCTTACTACCTCCAACAAAGCACTGAGGACATTTCAGTAGTAAGGCTCACAGTAAAGGCATTCAGGTCTGATCTCTAGCCTGGTGATGACAATTTTATATACTACTTTGATTACACTTTATGCTTGAAAGTATGTGGAAATACCAGTACAGGTCATCGGCATTGGTGACTATTGACTTTGAACAAAGAATTCTGCAACTGTCTATAAATATCCTTATAGGAAGACTGAATAAAATTATGGTTTTTAGAAGCAGAGAACAATGAATATTTTTTTATCTTCTCAGAATGATTTCAGGAAAAGATAATATAAGGCAAACAACTCCATGTGCGACTGAGCCAACTGTGTCATTTTGCATTTTTTGTTATTAAAAAAAATATGGAAATATCAACTAGTCAATGGTAACATGAACTCCAAGCAATATGGAAAAAGGATTTTTAGGCACAGATCAGGGAGAAGACAGAGTGACTGAGAATTCATTTATCTTACAGCAGTGCATAATGAAGTTATTTAGTAAAAGAACTCAGGTTGTTTTGAACCTTGGTGGAATAAAGGGAGTGAAGGAGAAAAAGCTGAATTTAACATACCTTCCAGACTAATAAGATGAATATTTAGTGCACAAATTCATGGGGTGTATTGTGTTTACAGTCTGATCAGCTCATTGTTATTTGGTAATATCTAGATCCAAGAAAGAATGTATGTTATTTATTTCAGGAATGGAGGAAGAACACTTTCTCATCTTTATTTTGAATTTGTTCTGCATAAGTAAAAAATTCTTTAGTTAAAAGAAAAAAGATGAAATAATTTAGGTTTACAAGAGCAAGCAAAGAGGCAAGAAGAGGCTTGTAACAGCATTCATCAGGAAGAAGGGGCACATCTTTTCTGTTTGTCCTTTATCCCAGAGGGCTTTGTCCACTGGATGTCTTTGATCACCAGTATTGCCATAGGTCTACCTAAGGACACATTGGTGAAAAAATTCAGGCAGGTCTGGAAAGTAAAATAAGAGAATTACAAATGCTGATAATTCCTGATATTGGCAGTAGCAGATATAAAAGCAGATTTTCTTAACTATTATTTGATAATAACAGTAGAATATTGCTACTACACAGGATCAAGAGCATCACAATATGTCTCCAGTCTTTAGCGAGATATATTAGAAAAATAAGCATAATAATAACTTTAGGAATGATGATTTGTCTGTCCCTGCAAATTAAATTTTCCTTGGATTAGACTGACAAACTTCTCTGAATTCACTGATCTTACCTGTTAAAAAATAATAGCAATAGGCTGCATGTCTGAATCCCATTTTTAAAACTTGTTGTTTAACTAAACTTTTTCCCCATACTTTTTCCACTTTCAAGCTTTAACCACAAGAGAAAGCTCTCCATCTAAATTATATCATCTGGAAGCTGCCTTCTAAAATTAAGCCTTTTCTTTGATAGTTTCCTGAAAAGGGTTGTCACCTACAATGTAAATCCTTTTTACTTCAAATCACTAAGTTCACTGAATGCACATAACTCCAATTAACTGCAGCCTGCTGGCTCAAATGCAATTTGGTCTTTAATTAATTACTCAGGTAAACACAGGAAAAGCTCTTTTAGTTTGCCTGCATTCACAGAACAAACAAACTCCCCTGTCTTTGATGATCCAAAACAATCTTGTCTTTTGAAGCTTATCATTTAGTTGTTCAATAAAATGTAATTAAAAACAAAGGCAACATCCCCCATCACTATTCTGAGTTACTGTTAATTGTCAAGCTTTCAAAATTACTCTCACAATGCAAAACTTATAGAATCATAGAATAGTTAGGGTTGGACAGGACCTTAAGATCATCTTATTGCACTTTAGTTCACAAGACTATTTAATCTCTTTCCTTGTGGATTAACTCTCTTGAGTCTCACAATGGGATTTCTGGAGGTGAAGTTTCAGTTAAAGCTGCTAGGAAGTTTTCTTACTTTGCTTGGTATTGAATATATGGAAAATTGAAAATACCGTTCATTATTTTTTTTTTTATTCAAAGGTGTAAATCAGCTCTTCTAGAAATCCAGATCTATTTATGATACTTAGCAAGCCATTTGATCAATTTCTTCTGCCTTTCAAGATGAGAAAATAAGGCTAAAATGTTACTATTTATCTTAAGTTTAATTCTAATTTCACATAGACTTAAGAAGAGGGGTAGAGGCCATTAGGAAGTGTATAAATATAAAAATCCAAGTAAATACAAGCAAATGCAAAACCAGTGGACAGTAACTAAAGCATCTAGTACAATCATTCCAAGGAGCCAATCTGAAGCTACCAAGGGCTTCAGAAAATAAATTGAGCAGTGATATGGGCATGCAAGAAGTAATTATAAAAATTAATGGACTGTTATTCATCTAGGTTTTTTTTAATGTTAATGAACAAATTAGTCTTGTGTGTGAGTGTACCACATCTGTTTGTGCCTACATATACTGGAGAAACACATCCACATGTCACACAAGCTGGCTTGATTGCACTTTGCAGGACATATTTGTATACATTTTATTATCATTTCTGTAAACAGCAGTTTATTTCAGTATGTTCCATGCTCTCTGCCTAGGCCTTAATGGAAGTGTTAATTAGAAGCGCAGTAGGAAAACAATTTATGCTTCTAAACATGCCTCGTGTATAGAGTTTGAGTAATGAGAAAAAACAGGCCAGAACATTTGTATGAACAGATACTAATTACTGTTTCTGAGTCTAACATGCTCACAGTTATTGCCAAGAGTACAGCACAGAACTATGAACAAGGCAGATGATAAGAGATTTTAAATAATCGTGAAAAAGGACCAAAGTCCCCGGTTCCCATAGAAGTAATTTTTATACATTTAGCTAAAGGAAGAATGATGGTTTGCTTTCATAAAAGCCCATTCTGCATTGTCTTTAATTTGTTTCATGTTCAGTGTCTACTGAAGTCTCTGTACACTTACCTTGATGAAATTCTTAGAAATCTGTCCAGGAATTTACCAGATCCTTACTATTCTTCCTTAAATCCAGCTTGCATGTATCCAAGTTTATACTTTTAGGTTTGTAAGAGCCCAGGAAAAATTTCTGCCCTGTCCTGTATTCCTAGAATTAACAGAATTTATCAAAAAAAAAAGACAGTGATAACAGGATAGATTTTCATTTGATTATCAAGAGAACTTACATTGATATGTTTATAGTGATGGATAATTAATTTTATAAACCAAAGACTGTTTAATCTGGTAGTAAATTTTGTGAATAACAGTATCAGAATCCCAGAAGGGAAAGGAAAAAGGAACAATAAGGAAAAGTTTAAAGGGAAATTTTCCTAATACAAATGGTCAAAAATAAAGGAGAGTAGTAAATAAAAGGCATTAACAGTGCATGTGGCTTATTGCCTACAAAATGGTAGAATAAATACCAAGGCTAATAAAGATTATAGCTTGATTATTTACCACCTGTTTTCATTTCTTCTTTTACTGAAGTTCATTGTACTTCATATATCACACAGAGTTGGAGTGGAACAGTAAGTATATAATTTTCTGCTGCTTAAGTATACTATCACTATAGATAGAAAACTTTCAGCTTGCTTTAACTTTCCGTACAGCCAGACAAAGTGATCAGTAGCTCTGTCTTCCAGGAGTGCTCCTTTGGAATTATATTTTCTGTTTAGCTGTCTCGTGCTTGTAAACTGCATTTATGGAGTGAGGTGATACAGTCGTTGTTCTTTTTCCTCAGATGTATAGTCAAATACATGTTTTTGTACAGCAAGGAGTAATACAGATTGCCCTTAATTTTTTGTTGCAGTCCTTACTGTATTTTTGTAGGGAATAATAGGCATCATCAGAAAGCTCTAGCTAAAATTGAAATGAAATTTAAGAGGTGGATGTAGTGTTTGTATACATATACATCTACAGTGAAGAATGCACACTGAAGTATTGGTATTAACTCTACACACAATTCTATTTCTGCTTAGGTACGGCAGTTATATTTTTCAAATTTGCTCCTGTTAACATGGGAGTCAATAGTGAAACCATTGGCCATATTTAGGCTAAAGAAAGAATCTTCTAAGTCCCCACTAAGGACTTTGCTTCCTTGTTTGCAAGGAAACTAGATAAACATAAAGCTTAAAATACTGTGTATGGAATTCACACAAAGCAGAGAGAAAAAAAGATGAGGTTGAGGTTTCTGGAATACTTGATTTCATAACAAAACTTCAAAGGCAGGTCTGGGTGTAGACAATACAATGAAAATGGAGGATAATAAAGGTGGAATTTTAGGGTTAAAGTCTGAAAAAAACCAGAGCAATCCTTGCTTGCAGCCACATCTAATGACATTTGCTGCTCACAGTGGTACAGTTTGCTCGTTTGCCAGTTTGGGAGGCTTCCCATACCCTACTATGTGTAAGTGCTCATGGTTTTCAGTGTCCTCTTTCATTTTCCAATGGTGATGAAAGACAGCAAGCAGATGACAAAAGCAGGTGGTCACTGTCAACAGCAGCTTCTAAAAAACAGCTATCAAGCTGTGTGGCTTGAGAAACGACAGAATATGGGTAGGAAATAAAAACAAAGTTGAGAGGGTTAAATGGAAGAAAAGATGAGAAAAAAGGATAAACACAGGAGAATAAGACATGAAATGTTGAATGCCAGAGTCATCAACAAGAATTTATGCCCCCTCCATTGGCCAGTCCTTCCAGTTTCTAGCCCTATGTTTTGGGTCTTTCACATAAAAATATTAATTTTGAAGTGAATTGTTAATAGGCAGAAATTAATCTCACCTCACTGTTGGCACTGATAAGGTAGAAGGCTACACCAGCACTAGTCATCTGTGTCTCCCCTCTAGTCAGAGAAGATAAACGGGCATTTTTAAGGCATGATTCATATGACCTATTTCAGGCGTTTACATTAGTATGATACAAATTGTGGCATGCAAGGGCTTGCTTTTCTCCATTGCCTGGACCTTTCTAACATTACTACTTCACATACAAGCAGCTACAATAGATCAAATTACTTAGCTCTTTTGTACCTTTGCATTGAAACTGTCTGGTGGCTTGTAATAGTTGACTGTGAGTAGCTGAGGGTTTTGGCTCACTGACAATATTCTTAAAACTGGTAAAGCCCCAAGTTATTTTGTATTCTTCCATTTCCTGGCAAAATAAAGAACTGAAAATATAGACATCTTTCAGGTATACCAAAATGTTTTACACATTCTAAACCAAATACATTTATAATACCTTTTAAATGTATTAAAACAATCAAATATTTTTAAAATTGAAGAGACATTCTATTGTCTTTTGAAATGTATCTTTATTCTTAGAAACTGTTTAATAAATTTGCCTTCATTTTGGCTGGGCTTAAAAAGCATTTTTGGCTAGTAAGAGATTTGGGGAAAAAAAACCCAAAATTTGACCAGCTCTAATGACCAGATTGTGTGTGGGGTTTTTTTCCCCAAGCTTGATCATGTTTTGAAAAAGTCTCAGTGGTATGCCTGTGAAATGATTGCTTGCCCTTGCTATGAGTCATGGCCAAGTACTGTACACCAATTGCCTGTGCAATAGTTGGCAGCCAGGCAGTCGGCTGAGAACACGTCTGTCTTCTGTATAAAGTCAGGCAGGTTGCTAATTACACGCTGGCAGCCATGGTAGAGGACAGAAGAACAATGAAGAGGACTGGGGTGTTCAGTGTTTGGAAGAGGCTTTAAGATTCAGGGAGTTAATCTGAAGTAGCATTGAACCTCTCCACCTAACTGTCTTCTATGCGTTGAATTACAGTTTGGGTTGTTCCTGGAATATGTAAAATCTGTAGCTGATGCCAAGAGAGACGGCATATAAACCCTTCCTTTAGACAAGGATAAATGCTCTGTCAGAAGGACCACAGGTAGCAGGGCACTGGCAGTGGGGAAAAGGCAGGAGCCATGGGAACCGCAGTGGGCATCCCTGATTATGGTGTTGAGTACACAGCAAGAAGGAAACAAGTTCAGTGTTAAACCAAGCAGAAAGAGACACTAGTGAATAGCCATATGATGTAGTTTAGACCAACTAAACATAATATATAAAAGTGATTTTTCTTCAGTAACAGCTTCCTGCTCTGAAAAACAAAGCACCTCTATTTCCCACATGCCACATATAGGGTATTTCTTTTTATTCTTACTAATCATTACATGCTTTGAGGAATCACCTCAATTTCTACTTGTATCTTTGCAAACAGGAATACGAAGTCATATTTTTGCCTATAACTGTGTCTGCCAGGTAAATACCATAATGACTCGTTCTTTGTGTTGAGACTTGGGCTTTCCCAGTGTTGCTGGCACTCAAGTGTTATTAGCATAATGTATTTTTAGTGAACTCTGTAAGCAGAGCACTGTATGGCTAATCAAGCACTCACTGGGGATAAATGCTAGACTTAATATTCTTATCAGGCTACTGGAGCTTAGAAGTTACCGACCCTTGTTCCACTTATATCAAAGCCACTTACAATGCTACTAGCTTGTAGCAAATTCATTTTCTGTTCATGTCTGATTGCCTATGATGGTGCCTAGAAACAGAAAACAGAAAATGGGAAATAGGAAGAAATGAAGGCCCCCATTGCCTGAGGCCTTAATGCAATTGCAAGATATTGATCACATTGGATGCTTCAACCTAATCCTCACAGTTTCACAAGCTTTGCAAAAGCTGTTTCTTTTAAGTACATTTTCAATTATATTTGAACCTTAGTGATTCAGAAACACTATTCTTTAACAGGATCTATTTAATATCAGTAGTAGCTGCTAATTAAACTAGCGATTTTATTAATTTTACCTAATATTTAATCTTGTCTGCTGTCCCTGTGAAATCTGGACTAGGTCAAGGTAATGCCATGGATCAAACTCAGAAGCTGCTTCCCTCTAGGGTTTTGCCTTTTCCCTTGCATAGATCCAAGCTGATTGGAGGGGCAGTGTTGTTTGCCTAAGCCCCCAAACTCCTCCTATGGTGCCTACTATGTCCTGCTACTTTTTCCCATTTCTGCTACAGTGTCCCCATTTCTGCTGCATGTTTTGGCTTATAGACCCAGCAGCACTGCAGAAGGGCTGCTTCAGCCCCTCATATCAGTGTCACTGACAGATTCACTTCTCATCTATTGATCTATGTGCAGGGAAGTAGGTTTGGCATGAGATCTAGTTTTCCACTTGAGAACAGAAACCACAGCCAAAGGCAGAGCAGATAAATGGAAATTTAAAAGGAAGAATATTAAAGGAAGGAACTGTACAACCTGATGCATACACAGAGATCCTAAAAAAAAAAAATCCCTTGAGACAGCCATTGGAAATTGAAATGGGAAGAGCATTAATGTAGAAATGGGAATAACAAGTGTCTCATTCTGTAATTTTGGTTTTGTATTCCTTGGGACAAAAGGAACCATATTTTTCTGCTGTTCTGAGATTTCAGGCCAAATGGGTGTTTTTCAGCATTCTTCTGTGGTAGGTCCAGAAAGTCTGCTGCTTTCGTGGACTGGATACTTGTGCATGTATGTGTGCACATGAGCCTCTGTGCATTTTTGGCCATGAATATGTGGGCACGTGTGTGTGCCTGCCTGCATGTCTATATACATCTATGACTCTATGTGTCTGCACATGAGTGTGCATATATCTCTGTGTATTTTCCAAAACTTGGGCTCTGTCCCTAGAGTTACTTGTGCAGGATAACGGCACCTTACATTGAAATACTGATAATCTCAGTTAATGTCTTGTCACCTACCCTCTACAATATGATTTAGCGATGTTTTGAAGTAATTGTTTTTTTCCTACGCTTCAGTGAGATTTAAACCTATACATTTTGTAGAGTAAAAGATTCTAGCAGCAAATAGCTTAAAAATGTATCACTAGAGGATTTTTCATGAGGCATTTCTATCATCAGCTAATTGGTCGCCAGATAAGGTAGTTAACATGCTTCTTAAAAGCTAGAAGAATCTACACACATTTCTGCTGCAGACTTTTGATGTTTCTATTGTGCCCTAAGCAAATCTAATATTAAAGGACTGGCAAATCCTCAAGTATTGATTGTGTTGCTGGTGGATGTAAGTTTGACTCTTCTACAGTAAAGCCATTCCTTTGAAAGATGGAAGAAGCATAGGGGTTATTGTCCCATTAGATTTTATCCAGCATTACTGGCTGCAGCTAGCTACTTGGTAATCAAATAAATGTTGCAGTGCAGTGGAGGTAAACCTACTTTAGGAGAAGCCATAAAGGTTTCTGAGGTTAAATAAGAATTAAAAGCAAAGTCTTGGAGACAAAATGATCTAGTTTTAAAGTGTCTTGTGTCAGAGTTACTATTTTATCTGGTATTTGTTTCAGTTTAGGTAACTGAAAAAATTTCTATATAGTGTTAAATCTCTTCTTATCTTGGAAGTGAACTAAACTAAATGAAGCCATGTTAAAGTTTAAATGGATCTTTTAAGTTCTCAAAGAATACTTCAAGTTTAATGTTTTAGCAAACCCACAATAAATGTGGTTTTTTTTATATAGACCAAATTTTTTGTGTGAACTTGTCCAAACAAACTAATAAATCTATTCCAAAATACACTGCATTACAAGCGTTGCTACATGAAAAAGTCACTACAGATTAAGCTAGTTTCAGATTCAGTTATTTTGAAATAACTGTGTGCATGTTACTACCCAAAGTAAATAAGTAAGAAAACTTACTCCTCATATTTGCCGTAGGTTAAACATTTGCAAACTGAAAACTTGGGAAATTTCAGTGGAGTAGCTAACATACCATGAATCACTAGTCTAGCTTGCTGCACAGTAACTAGTGTCTGTAGCTTTACACTGAGTCTGACACCCTCAGCACCATTCAGGAGTCAATGAAGATCATAAACCTCTCACTGTCAAAAATCCCTCATTTTATATTTTAACACTCAATGGTTTTCCAAGTACTGAAGTTAGTATAAAATGGTATGTTTCGATATAAGTAATGAATCAACCCTGTCCTCTCCTTTCCTCTCTTTTCCTTTTCCTCTCTTCTCCTCTGTACAGCTGAGATGCATAAGAAAACTGTATAGTTTCAAAAGTCATTGTCTCAAGTTAAAAATATTTAGATTGGGTAGGGTGTTGTTTAGCTGTTCTCTTTCATCAGTGTTAATCTTTCAGAAGCAATGATATTTCTCACAGAAACAATCTTTCCTCTTAGAGATTATGTGACATTTGAGGAACAAGGATAATATTTTTTACAATTGTATCATGCCTTCCATTCAAATGATTCCTTAGCTTTTCACCCAATATATACTGCATGGTGGTACGAGCATCTACAAAACCAGATGCCTAAGGAAAATGACAGAAATAAACTTTAGCCTCCTTTTATAGGTCAAAGTTTATAACTCCTTTCAAAAGTCTATATTGTGTTGTATAAGCATCTGTGGCTCTTGTTGACTAGGATAGGAGCTGCCATCCTTGGGAAAAGATTGGAGTTTTAGATACATGTAAAATAATTGCTCTCTGGTCTGGACTGAAATCATGTAGCTGCTTAAAGTCACAAAAGACTTGTTAAATACACTGAGAAAAAGACTCAGTCTGCTGGATTTTGTATCTCCTTTCCCTGGAAGTGTGTGCTGGTTGTCAGCTGCCCTTGCAGAGGAGTACCAGTCTGTGCATGCTGAGGGGAATTCCTCCGCAGAGCCTCGTATCAGCAGGACCAGCCTCCACCATCTTTGGCAGGAGACACTATTCCCCCTCCACATCTTGGGCTTTAAGTTCCCCTCAGGGATCAACTGTACCTGCAGCTATGTTGGGATTTCTTATCTTCAAAGCACTGCAGCATCCTAAGTGAAGAGTTTATTTCCAGATGCAAACCTTTTCACTTAGTCACAGATTCCCACACATTTGCCAGAGGTTTACTGCTCCCTTTTATGGCAACTGAAGGATTCAGAACTTAGATAGAAGTAATTATCTTTCATCTTTAAAGCATTCATTGTAAGTCTGTTTCCAAATCTTTCTTACCTTTCTTCCTTGAAGTGTGCTGCATTACACTTTTTACACACTCTTTCCAGATGGCATTAAAAAACAATTAAAATATTTCTCAAACTCTGACATGTTTCAGCCACTCATTAATTCCTTTGTGGCTTTCATCGGAGAGAAATGGTCTTATGAGAACAAGGGTCACACAATTCTGTAAAAAAATGAAATGAACATAATGATATTATGATCCTTAGTAGGGGACTCAAACCAGGTTTAGTGTAACACAGTAAATAAATCTTCCATGCTCAGTCGAAGTGTCAAGTGTAGCATAAGTTCGGTAATTA
>JAVHNF010061437.1:13687-24267 GCA_034783455.1 Micropsitta finschii | reverse complement strand
CACAGGTCATGGGATGCCTATATCTATATATCTATATGTATCTACCTAACCTACCTAATCTATATTACCCATATCTATATCTCTATCACCTATACCTATACCTATATCTCTATCACCTATACCTATCTCTCTATCACCTCTACCTATCTCTCTACCACCTATACCTCTGTCTCTATCACCTCTATCTCTATCACCTATATCTGTATCTCTATCACCTATATCTGTATCTCTATCACCTATATCTATATCTCTATCACCTATATCTATATCAGCTATATCTATCTCTCTATCACCTATACCTGTATCTCTGTCACCTTTATCTCTATCACCTATATCTATAGGCAAATATGTGGGTGAATTTAGAGTCGAGAAGCATTAAAGATGTATTTTTCTGGGCTGTGGCTTCTGTGGGAGCTGTGTACAGGAAAACCAAGTGGTTCTCAGGGTCACCCATGCTCTGCTGGTGCCTGCTCAGCCTTTCTCTTGCACAAGAGCATTTGGGTCTTTGTGTTTCTGGTCACCTTGCCGCAGAGGCAGGCAGTGATTTCTGTTCTCTCTTTGCACCTCGTTGTGCTGACAGCTCGGAGGTGTGAACACTTCTACCTTCTGCTCCTGCAGAGCAGGAGATGGCGTTTTGCAGGGGGGGAGCTGTGCCTTTTGCTGCTTCCTTTATTAACAAGGAAGAAATAAAGTTGCAGCGAGATCAGATTTGGAGAAAGACCCAGAGTTCCAAAGCGCTCCCAGAGGATAGATCCCTAATTGCTCTCTAATTGCATTAGAGTTTAATTTGTTGTTGTTTTTTACTGTAATGTGCCCGGTTTTTCTCGACAGTTTGCTTTGTTCCATTGATTAGAAATGGCTGGAGATGAATATTCTCAATATTCAAACTTGCCCCCTTGCGCGATGCTTGACGGCTTTTGGGTCTTTAACGTGGAGGCAAAGGCCACTGGTGCAGTGCTTGCCCCTTGAAGGTGTTTTCCCCATTGTGCAAGCTTCAATCCTGGGGGTTTTTGCATGGTTTTATGGATCTGGTGGCACCAAGGCAAAGTTTCACCGGCCTGAGAGGGAGGTCGGGTCGGTCCCTAAGCCACATCAGCCCTTGGCATCTATGGGATGAGAAGGAAACAGGGATATGCAGGTGGTGGTTGCTGTCCTTCAAAGAGGCAACAAGAAGCTGAGCTCGCCCCAGAGCAGCTCAGGGGCAGCAGCACTTCAAAAGGCTCCTTTAATCCACTTCTTCAGAGCCCAGAGGGGGAGCAGGTCGGGAAATGCAAGCAGGAAGCTTCAGGAAGGGCTTTTGGGAGCTCAATTTGGAAAGCGATAGGGCAGAAGAGCATCGCTCCTCTTAATATAGCTCTGCTTTGGAATTTATTGTGTCTTGTTAAAGGGGAAATGAGGTAGAAGATGTAGTTAAGCTGGGACCTGCTTCTTGCCAATACATGATTGTGAGTGAAACAAATCCTCAAGGCAGGAGAGTATAAATAAACCTTTCCATGCTCTCAGCCTCAGCACTTGGGGCCCTGGAGGTGTCGCCTGCCTCTCCTTTGGTCTCCTTGCTTCTGTGTCACATCCCTATTGCTCACGGGTGATGACACAAAGCGATGGAGGCCTCAGCTGCCCGTGAGCTGGCTGTGATGGAGCTGGCTCTGGAAAAGCAGTGTCAATACTGGGAGCTGCAGGGAGCTGCGCCGTGAGCTTGAAACCGCTCCTAAATTTGATCTAGCCGCTTAAAACCAGTGGGTGGACTCGGTGGCAAAGTGAGACGCTGGTATTTAAAGCTGCCTTGAGGGATGGAGCCACAGGGAAGGCACCCAGCAGCAAGCTGGGAATATTCAAAATTAGATGGAGAAAATGGGGAATGCTGATGCTGGAGCTGCGGCACCCGGAGTGCGTGGTCAGAAACCCCAGCAGCAGGATGGAACTGAGCACCCGCTGCTTTGGAAGGCAGAAATGAACCAGTTCAACCCCCTGTTGTAGGGGATGCTGAGCAAGCTGCTCTGGTATTTGGTGTATAACAGGCACACGTGAGCTTTGGTAACAGAGGCAGAACCTTGCATGGCCTCTGTGCATGATGGGGTGGGTGAAGCGGGGCCAGCCTCACTGCTGGGCTTTGCTCTGGTGTCTTTGTGTGTGCACACATGCCCCGGTGCATTGGGTGCTGGTTCCCATGGGCAGATCCAGGCTGAACCCTACTTGCTCTCACCCATTACTGTGTATCCTGGGCTGGTGTGTTCCTTGCCTCCCGCCCCTCTGAGCTTCACAGAGCCTTGGCTTCAGTGGCAGGGAGAACCAGAGTTCAGCTTGATGGCAAATGGGAGCTGATGAATGGATGTGGTGGGTTGCATCCTGCAGTGGCACCGGTGGAAGCATCGGGATGATGACTGTGGTTCCAAGCGCTCCTCGGGAAACACCGAGCGATCATGCAAGTCTATGGCAATATTATTCCCTGCCACCAGAGATGCTTCATGGTACCGCTAATTGTAGCGATAATTAATCTGCCTGATTTCCAAGCACGAGGCTGTGGTTCACGGGAGCATGGCAGGGACAGGAGCCACACAGGGTGTGGGACCTGCTCCGCTCTCTCTTTAACTGCCAGATGTTCCCATCTCTGCGCTACCATGAGGAGGTGCTGGGCTGTGTGCTCCCGATGCTCCTGGTGCAGGCTGGGGGCTCAGTGGGGATCTCCATGTGTGGGGATGGGGTGTGAAAGCAGAGGGATGTGAGGAGCTGGTGTGTAGTGCTCTGCTCTGTTGCCGGGCAAGGAATGACATTGCAGAGCAGGATGGAGCTGAGTCCTCGGTGCCATCTACGGTTGTCTTCACTAATTCATGTTTATGGAGCTCTTCAGGAGGTTCATGGCCTCTTTCTGCAATGCAGCTGGTTCCTATCTCAGGCTTTTCCAAGCTACCGAGCTCTGTTACGGCTTCAGAGCCAGCTCTGTCACTGGCCACGGGGCTGTTCCATACCATGTCTGCCTGATGCAGATCGTGGTGAACCCCATCATGTTCAATCTGCTTGGGAATAAGTCATGTTTTTATGAGCGCTTCCTTCTCATCTGGCTCTGATTGCACCAGGTGATGCTTTACCCTGGTAATCTGGTGTTTCCTGATGGATGCTTTCCTGTTTCTCAGCAATTCTCTACTGCCAGGTCTTGCCCTCTTTGCTTGTGGTGGAATAGCTGAGACACCTCTTCAGTCTGCTGCTTCTGGGAGAAGCCTGCCCCTTTGCAGAAGTTTGGGATCTATGCGCACATGAGACAAAGGTGTTTTCCTGCTCCTACCAAAGCACAGGTTGCTTCTGGCTTTGCAGAGCATACGACAAGCATTTTTCAGCCTTATTTCCCCTCTAGCCAGAAAGGATGGCTGATGGCCGTGACTGAAGGATAGCTTACAAACCCCACTTTGAGAACAGATGTTGTATCAAACACATCAGCTTGGTTTGATGCCTTTTTGTTGCTTCTTGGTACCACTGGGGGATGCCTGATAAATACTGCAGGAACAGGAGTCCCCAGCCTATGGAGACCTTGCCAAGCCTTGGAGCTGGTCTCTGAAGGAGCTGCAGCACCACAGTGGCATTGCTGAACCATTGCTCATTGCTCCTCTATTGGCAAGGGCCAGGGTAGATGTGGTTTGCTGTTGGTTTTCCAGAGGGGAGCTGAGGGATGAGTTATCCAAGTGTCTTGCTGAAATGCTCCCAAATACAAGGCAGGCCTGCCATAAAACTTAGAATTCCATGCTTCTGCTTCATGGGGATGAGCGGGAAGATGTTCCTGCTGCTTAGAAGAGAACAGATGCTGACAATAGAAAGGTTGTGGCTTTTCTTTTTTACATCAAGGATGGGGTAAGGAAAAGGCTGTAGGAAGGATGTCAGCGGTTTATGTTTGCCTTAAGATAAAGCTCCTTGTTGGTTGCTGTTGCACACACAAAGCTAATTGACAGATTACACGATAATATGAGGAAGTTTAATGAAATCTGCTGATACCCTTTGGAGGAGGTGGAATTTGGATGTGCAGTTAAATGAGGCCGGGGGTTTAGCTGCTCCGTGCTAACCAGGGGACTTAGAAGGCATTTGCATTCCTGGTGTCTTGTTTCTAAATCATTCCATTGATTACAAAAGCTCTGCGAGAGCAGGGGAGCTGTAGCCGAAGGGAGCAGAGTCCATCAATCATCACAAACACGGAGGGCTCCTGGCCAGCCCTGCTTGGCTGCCTCCGGAAAAGCTGGGCTCCTATAAATCCTCACTGGGTGGGACTGGATGAGGCAGCTCTGGCTGGTAGGTATTGGATGTGCCATGGGCAGATGACCTGTCCCAGAGAGGGAACAGGAGTTCAACCCACGGGTGTGAACTTGGGTGAGGATAACCAGGAGCATCTCTGCTTCCGCCTTTATTAACCTTTGCTGGGCAGGAAGCTTTTAGTGCTGCTGGGAATCAGGCAGTGACATTAAACTGACTCCGGGTTGGTGCTGTTAAGGCCGAAGCTGGTTTAGTATGAGGTGCTTTAGCTTAGCTTCAGCTAGACCAGCACGCAGGCTTTTATGAAGGAATCCAGTGTTAAAATAATCCCCCATGGGTGATGGACAGATTTGCTCTCTGGAGGCTTCTTCTAAGCTCGTTGCCACCTTACATGGCTTTGCCTCTTGGGTTTCTGAGCTGAAGCTGATGGGGAGTGACAAGACCTGATTATGCAAAGTACCAGAGGCTACGAGCTGCAGGCACGGGATTCGGCTTGACTCGCTTCCCACTGTT
This sequence comes from Micropsitta finschii, assembly GCA_034783455.1. Taxonomy (NCBI): domain Eukaryota; kingdom Metazoa; phylum Chordata; class Aves; order Psittaciformes; family Psittacidae; genus Micropsitta; species Micropsitta finschii. Next base: position 19,521 of record JAVHNF010061437.1, on the reverse strand, counting down.
CCCTACGTTATTAGGGAGCCACAGCAAAAAGGAGGTCCTGCTTAGCCAAAAATAACCGTGGTGTCCTGATTGCGATTGCAGAGGGAGGCAGCGAGGAAGCCGCTCACCGGCTCCTGCCTGGCACTGACCCCGGGGCAGGGACCGGTGAGCTGGGTACCGGCAGCCCGGCAGCGCAGACCCCGCTCCGGGGATGCTCCGGCGCTATTTATGCATCTTCTAGGGAGAAACCACCGTTTCCATGGCAACCGCGAGCATCACATGGTGACCGCGGCTCCGCACATGCAGCCCGGCGGGCGCCTCGCTGCGCTCCCGACGCCGTGCGGGGTCCTCGGCAAGGGAGGAGGGGGGATCTTTTGGGATGCAGCTCACGGCTGGGGCTCATCCCTGTGCCAGAGAGATGGGATTAAGGGTGGAGAAGGGAGCGATGAGAGGTTTCAAAGGGGAGGTGAGTGCTGAAGGGAGCGGGTGCCAGAGCTTCGTGCTAGGCTGTGCCAGACCAGGCTTCCTCCCCAGGGTGGGATTTGGCCAGGGCTTGGTTGGGGGGAATGTGTTTCTGCAGGGAGATGCCAGAAGCAGAGATGTCCAGGCTAGGGCATCACCTTCCAGCTCTCAGCATCCCAGTTTGAGTGAGTCCTTCCCCTCTGCCATGTGGCTACATCACCCCCTCCATCTCAGAGTGCAGCCTCTGCAGAACCTGAATGTGGGTCAGTTTGAACCCCTCATTCAGACGGTTTATGGGCTTCCACCCTCACTGGAGCGAGCATCAGAGCCCCGTCCTTGAAGTGTGCAGGATGCAGAATTGATGCCCTGAGGCACGAGACGTGATTGCTCTTCGTTCAGTTCCTACAAACTTTATTAAAGCAGTCACAATACATCAATCCCCTTTTCAAAAAGATATTGTTATTCAAGTCAGCCCGCTTGCAATGAAATCCTCATGTGGGGTGAATAATTAGAACGTTTCACGTGTGCAACTGCATACAAACATTTATAGGGAAGGGATGATGCTGCTCTCAAAATTGCAGTGTAGCTCCCTTTAAACTTGGCAGCATCCTTCCTTCATCACCCCCTGAGGCAATTCGTGGCACGGAGAGCTTGCTCTCTGCTGCAGGAACAACTCTTCCCTTTGCTCTCTAAATCTCTGCTCCTGTAATTTCCTCAGCTTGCCCTTTGTTCCCTCCTCAGACAGGCAGTAGGTCAAAAAGGCACTGGCTGGATTTTACTGCCACACACAAGCTCTGTCTCTGTCGTTCGCTTCAGTGCTGTGCTAGGGGATGCAGAGCATCCTGAGCACCCAGAGCCTTGGTCTTGCTGCTTTTCCTCTTAGGGCATCGCCTGCCCCTCTTGGCTTCCCTCTGCCCGAGGCGCTGATTCTCCTGACATATTCCTCAGTTTGAGGTGTTTTTCCTTGCTCGGTTCTACTATTTATGAGCTGGTGACACTGGTGAGGAGGTGGGAACATCTGCAGCTTCCCGCCCCACTTGTGGATCCTAGGGGAATTCAGGTCCAGAGGGAATCATCTTTCCCTCCACAGTGTGGGAGCTGTGAGGCTCCTCTCAAAAGCATCATCACTGAGAGGGCACTGTTCTGAGCGCTCCTATCTCAGCGCTAGCAAAGATCAAGAACTAGATCCCAGCAAAGGATGTGGCTGCTGGTGCTGGGGGAGCCGGGTGAAGGGGGTGTTTGGGGTGCTCAGATTGAAACCCATCTGCTCTAAGGCTCCGTCTCCTCCCCATTGCTCTCCACAGCCTCTCCTCTGTGTTTTGCCACATGCAGCAGCCACGTGCGGGATCTCTCCGGCTCCCCAGCTCATGCCACACGCGATGTTGTTCTGATTTTCAAGGCTCCAATAAAGCGTGTCAAAATGCATCAAAGGCTGACTGCAGAAGTGAAGCCAGTCGACTCTAGAGGGGATTTCAAGGATGGAGGGGGTAGGAAAGGGGCAGATAAACCCCAAACCAAAGACGAATTGCATGGCGGAGGTGGCAGATGTGCAGCACAGCTGGAGGGGCACGGAGCATCCTTGTTTTGGCAGGAGAAAAGGAGAATAGCACGCACATCCTCCCAGGATGTGCTTGTAGTGAGCTCTTCATGGGCACAGTCATTGCCTCCAAAGGGCTGCCCCATCCCTGCCCTTTTCCCCATGCTCTGCATGGGGGCTGCTGTGGGCTCCAATGCCTGGAGCACGTCTGCTGCTGCTGCTATTGCCTTGAGAGAGAGCTGCACTTGTGGAACAGGCTCAAGCATCCTTCACAGTGCTGATAGGGCTGGGAAATAAGGCACTTCAAAAGGCAGCACTTTGCATTTCTTCAGATGCCGGGTTGTAAATGCAGCGACAGAGCTGCCGAAAGCACATTAATTATTAGCAAAGACTTTTCTTCTTTTTATTGCAAGACAAATTAAACACCAGAAGGAACCAGGAAGCGTTACACGAGGTGCTCATCCATGGCAGAGCGACAGCAGCACAAGCAACAGATGAGGATGTTTAATTTTTGCTTGGCTGTCTGCATTTGGCATTCCCAAACTTGCTCAGTCACCCCCTTCTCTAGTGCTCCAACAGAGAGGTTTTGGATGCTGTTAGTTCTAGGAAAGGTGATTGAGGCTCTTGAGAGTAAATTGGATACGGGACCATGGTTTTGTTCTTTACTCTTCACTGGAAGGAACCGAGTTGCAGAATCTGGTCCTTTATGGGATGGTGCTCCTCATCCTGGGTTGTACAATAGGAAAGTGAACAACAGCATCACAACAGGTAGGTGATGGAATGAACGCCTTGGGTGAAGCTGGAGGTGCCCAGTGCCATGGATGAGCCAGACCAAGGGCTGATGCAGCCTAAGATTTCTAAGTCCTGTGGGTCTACAAGGCCCTGGTTGGGTAAGGCAGAGGTTGGGATGCGGGTCTGTGGCCGCAGCAGCTGAATCTGCTTGTAACTTCCATCAATGTACCTGAGGCATGCAGGGTAAAAGCTTAGGCACCCATTCCCTGTGATCTCGGGTTTGGATCCTTCATTTGCTGCCTCTGATACATCCCCTGCTGATCCAAGTGCTGTGGGATCTGCAGGCGCTTATGAGCGGAAGAGCTGCAACCTTTCTGACAACAGCCTGCATGGGAAAGGGACGGTCCCTACCCTGAAATGATGTGAAATCATCTGCAGCTCCTCAGGGATTTCGTGGCTTTCTGCTCCTGGTTGAAACACAGAAATTATTGACAGCGAGCAAGGCTGGGAAGTGGCAGAAAACACAAAACTTGGACTTGGAAAACCTCTTCCCTCAGTTCATCAACTTGTTTGAGCAGATCACTTATTCGCTCACACAGGTTATGCATTGCCTGGACTGACTTTGTTTTGCACAAGTCTTGGATCATCCATATTCTGAGGCTTAGCTCTTCTTTTTTACCCTAAAAAACCTCTCTCAGTTATCCCTTTGGAAGATGATACTGTCAGTGAGGTCATTGCGGAATTAGATGTTAGCAAACCACTGGATATTTTGTTAAATAAAATGGTCCTTGCCAATATTTTGCAATCAGTACTTTAAGTTTAAACCACACTTTAAAGTTAAAATGTGTCTGTATCTATGGATGCATAGATAAACTTGTGTATGTATACAGTAAGGCCTAAATCCTTCATTAATTATAGTTCTTTTTTTTCATTGCAGAGATCTTTAAAATAGATAAGCAGCAGTTCTGAAATCTGAACCGGAGGGTGAAACACTTGTAATGGTTTTAAGATACTTAGAAGGAGACATATACAAGCAACTGGCTATTTCTTAGCAAGAAAAATACCTTTGAAAATCTTTCCATAGTCCAGGTATCATCTTCAAAACCACATCTGCTAGGGATCTAATCTCCATATTCAATAACATCATCATTAAACATTAACACATCACAACATGTTTATCATTTTAACATTACTTTTCAGGATCAGGTTTAAATTATGGTGTGTAAAAACAGCGTAGGTCCTATTTGTATTTTTTATGCTTTTTAAGAAAGATGTGTTATTTTCCTGTTAAATGAGTATTTAATACCAAGTGAAAAGATGAATTGCAAATGGTCTTTGTTGGCTTTAACACTTAACAGTGATGGATCTAATAGGAGAATAAAGCTGCATGATTAAGAGACAAACAAAAAAAGATGCACAGTTAACAGCAATCTGAAATAAAGATGACACTACATTTCATACAAGCTGTTACTTATTGTGGGAGAGAAAAAGGCTTTGGCTCACAAATGCTCTGCATGTGGCATATATTTTTCTTCTTTTTTGATCACAATAGGCCATATTAAAACTTGCATCCAAGCAGGCCTCTTTGCAACTTCTGTGACTTTCTCAATTCTTGGACTTTAGATTTCTAGAAAATAAGAAAAATAGTTCATCAAGAAGTTTTTAAAACACTTTAAAGAAAAATCCTAAAATTCAGTTCTTCAGCTGATAATTTTAATTATTTATTTATAGAAGCTTAAAGGTAATTTTTCAGTCTCAGTTCAGCTGCTCCCTGTAATGCAACTGTTTTCTGCGACTCCCCCAAATGCAGGGCTGCAGAGCCTGCAGTGTTTTCACCTCCTTATTCTTGATCTGTGTCTTGGCTACATAATGGATTATGAAGGTAAACACAAAATTTCACAGTGTTTCTAGTAATTAAACTCTCTGAACTCCTCTGTAGAAGCTGACATAAATACACAGCTGTACGAGGTTCTGTTCAGGTTTGCACCCACTGCACATAGCTTGTCCACAACGTGGTCTCAGGCAGATCTCAGATTTCAGAGGGTAACAAGGCTCTTGCTTCCTCTGAATAGACCTAAATGTCCTTATGTGAGTACCAGGCCTTAAAAACATGTTTTAAAATGAGGCTTCAAAAACAATGATTAATTTCTGGCTGTTTTGGTCACACATTTCTTCATTTAGACAAAGGAAACCCTTCTGAAGGAGGTCTGAGGATCATCAAGGTCCGGGCAAATGAGGTCTTGTCAAACTTTTATAAACAAACGTTCTTAAAATTGAATAGCTTGTTTAATGGCAAGAACCATTATTTCTTTATATTTCTTTATCTCTGCTTGTTCCTTTCTTTCTTTACTAAGATACTGCTTTCCTGTGTCCTGTTAAGTTCCTCATCCTGTTAGGGGGAGAAAAAAGGAGAGAAATAGTGTACTGAACTGCACAGGCATATTGTCACTGTGGTTTCCTATTAACTTTTTGCTGATTCCTGCTAACTTATCTCGTGCTTTAATGTTCTGTTACACTTCCCAGCAGCAGTGTGTCTCTAGTGTTTTGTCTCTGAAACACTAAAACTTGCTGTTTGCTGTTTTGCTGTTGTCTTCATGTAAAATAGCCTCCTTAGGATCACAAGAACAACAGAGCCAGTTATTTTTATCAAATGATGTTTTTCAGGATCTGGAAAGGTTGCAATATCAGCCTCTGCTCTGACCCCTAAAACAAAATCACTTCCATTCACATTATCTTTGGTGTGTGGGAAACAGCCAGAGTCTGAATATTCTTTTTATCCTCACTCCATATTTTTTTCTTTTCTTTTTTCACATTTGCTTGGTTCCTGTTGAAAATGCATCTAACCTATAAACGAACAGCCTCCTCTGTGTTCATTCCCCAGCATTCTCCAAATATTCACATTCTTAAAATTCCACCTTCTTCCTTATTTTCTCAATTCTGTATTTGTTTATACTCAAAAGCTTCTTTGTAGCTGCCTACACTGAGCTGGGAAAACATATAATCTAGTCTCCTTTATTTAAATGTACAATAGATTGTTAATGTCTTTGTTACCAGATACTGGCAAGCTTTATTGAGGACAAATCCATATGCCGTGAAATTGTACATGAATGTTCCTAAATGTATG
>JAVHNF010061436.1:0-14067 GCA_034783455.1 Micropsitta finschii | reverse complement strand
ATTTAGATCCAAGCATCACAGTTTAAACACTGTGGCACAGTTCAGCCACAGACCTGCTGAGCTTAAAACTGACACAAAGTGGTCAGGACCAGATGGTCTTTGTGGGTCCCTTCCAACTGAAATACTCTATTACAATTCTAAAGGCAAAAATGCCTCCTGATCTCAACTAGATCACTAGACTAGTAAAAATAAGCCACGCCAGCTTGTAGACCGAACTTCACCCGAAGGAATGATTTCACTTAGCATCACATCTGCTTACTTTTGCCTTCTTGGCCCAAATGACCAGATACCCATTTGCAGAGAGCTCAGACACAATGGTCCTTAGCACAAGTTCAGAGTGAGGCTAGAAACACAGCAAGTAAAACTGAATCATTCTGCTTCATGCCCTTCCATATGTAATTCCTCTTACATATGAAGGCAGCCACACAATTATCTACACATTTCTCTCCCATGCCTTCAGTGTCAGCCTTAGTTAACAGAACCCAAGAGCATTGGCTGCTTTGGATTCCAACTGCAAGCATACACTGCTTTAGGGGATATGTCAGGGAGCTGCATAATTATCCTGGAATTATAATAGAAAATGTAAGTTTTAAGTGCCAATAGGACAACAGACTGGCTGCTGACACATCCACATAACTACTCTACACATCGCTTCATGGTCACTTAAGCTCAGGAAGTGATTTTCCTCTCAAATACACATTTCTGCCTGATTATTTGCCTCCAGCTCTTCAGTGTGCATTGTCTATCATCTTGCTCATGTATACAAACTACAGCACTGACACATTAGAATCACAGGAAAAGGTAGAAGAATGACCATAGAAACAGGTACCGCTGGCCAAGTGCAGTGAACTGCAGGAGAACTATCCTTTCTCCTCATTCATGCTTGTATGGATTGGCTGTGCAAACACAGGAGGAGATGTTTATTCATCATCATGTTCTGCACAAGCTGCTGTGAAATAAGCTCTAGAGAAGGAGCAGTACAGTGCTGTAAGAAAATCTCGGGTTGTAGTGTATTTTATGTCTCTGTAGAGCTACCGCATGGTAATGGCTAGGAGAGAACTACACAGACCAACCAAACCCCTCCTGCATATTCCATCAGGGATGTCCATCTCACAGTTCTTAGCTAATCTGGGACAATTGTGTCAAACTCATTTATAAAGTAATCTCTGCGAACTGTATTTCAGAAGACTCACTGTGCATGGTTGCCTAAATAAACAGGGAGCACTGTGCAACACTGAGCCTAGAAGCATTATTCACACTCATTTGTAGTACTCTTCTGCTTGGCTGAGGAGCACGTGGCTGAAAGGAAACCATTTACCCTACATTTTTTGTTCACATTTCACTTCAGTGAAATCAAACAATGCCACTAATCTGGGGCAACGGCAAACAAAAGCCAAGGAAACTGTTTAGCCCAGTGCAGCTTTCAGAAGTGAGTGCAAGTCTTTGTGAAGGTTCATGCTAATCACTGTAGATCTGCTCTGTTTTCATGGCTAAGCTTCAGTGAGCACCTCAGGAGAAAGCAAGTCACTGCAAGGTTTTCATCAAGGAGACTTGCTCTTCTCACTTAATTGTAAAGCTAACTCAATTCTAGCAGGCTATTCCTTTCAGCCTCTCCACAGAGCAGACAATGGCTCCTAAACTAAACCACCAGTTTGCTGACTGGTCATCAGTTAAAACTCACCTTTGAGCAATTTATAAGACAAATAAGAATCTGTACTATATCAAAACATTATCATGACAATGAAGATGAAACCATTCAGCTTTATTATAGTATTATTATGATGAAACACAAATCTAGACGCTATACAATTGAAAGAAGAGGGATTCCAAAATAGAAGGATTGACAGGGTTAAAATATTGCTTCCCTCTTATGAAATCATATTTCAGAGCTTCTCTTAGGATATGTATTCTGGGTTCTGGCTGCTCATTTTTGTAGCTCCAAAAAATAAGCAAAGAGTTAGCAAATCACCACTGCAATTATAGGCATAGGAATTTGCGTGCAAAATATAAACAGTATCTCTTTATTTCCATCTCCAAAAGCAAAACTGGGTTGTCTATAGTGCTGAATAAGCTTGTATCAAGTGACCTGCAGGAAAACCAATACTGGTGATTAATGATCTGCTAAAAATGTAGCTTTCAGAAGACTGTCATTGATGTCAGCCTTCTCTTACTAAGCAAGAGCTTCAAAGCACAATGAGAAAAAGTAACAGATGAGCACATCTTGAAAAGTGAAGTAGTCACTCAATGCTTGTTGTGAAGAAAAATAAGGTTTCTTTTCAATAGCTATGCAAAAGGATCAGCATGGATCTAAGTATACTTTTGAATGTCAGGAAAAGGATGTTGAAATACCTAAGTGTGCCCTGCTTAGGCAGCCGTAATGGTGCACTAAGTGCTCTTCCTGAGAACACCTATTCCCATCAACGTAAATCACAGCATCACGGAACCATCAGTGTTGGAAGGGTTCTCTGGAGATCATCCAGTCCAACCCCTGCCAAGGCAGGGTTACCCAGAGCAGGGCACACAGGAACGTGTCCATGGTGGGTTTGGGATGGCTCCAGAGAGGGAGACCCTCAACACAAAGAAGTTCTTCCTCATGTTGAGGTGACACTTGGTGTGTGTTAGTTTATGCCCATTGCTCCTTGTCCTGTAACTGGGCACCACTGGAAAGAGTCTGGCACCATCCACCTGGCACCCGTCTTTGAGCTACTAATCTGCATGGATGAGATCCCCTCTCAGGCTGCTCTTCTCCAGGCTAAACAGGCCCCACAAGAGAGCTACTCCAGATCCCTGAGCATCCCTGTGGCCTCTGCTGGACCCTCTCCAGCAGCAACTTGTCTTTCTTGTATTGAAGAGCCTTTGAGAGCTCATTAGTACATGTCTTCACAAACCACCATAGGTAACAACAGATGAAATTATCATCTACTGAAACTCTTAGAGAGACAGAGTCTGGCATTCAGTCTGTAACAGTATATAGCCCTAGGAAGGAATATGGATTTACACTCTTGAACAGTTTAGAAAGCACAGAAACACTCAATCTTCCATGCCCCATGTCCGCTGGGAAAGGCTCACAACTCCTAGTGCTCTCTGCATCCAGACCATGCCTATAGGAATGGAGCATAATACGCATGAGCAGATCCCAGCACACTGGAGATACTGCATTCCACACCCACTCCATTCCACTGTGGCAATCTGAACACATTTAGCACAGGAAGGGAGCATACGGGCTGGGTTTGTTTTGCTCATTTCTGTTCCCAAGAGCATGGGGAGAACAGCTTTGTGCAGACTGCTGTTCAGAACAGCCTGTCCAGCAAGGAAGGGTGACACCAGGGGAAGAACTGTCTACTGCCATACAGAAAAGGTTTCAAATGGATCCTCTTTGAACAGAAGCAATCTTAATATCAGCCAAGATATCCAAACTGACAAAAGCACGGCCACAACATCACCGAGTTTAACACCACGTTTTTCAGAGATTAAAAATGAATGGGCAGATGCCAAAGGGAAAAAAAAAAAAAAGAGGCGATGTGGCATATTGCATATTTTTATGACAGATGGTTTCAATGGACTAATGAGGTGAGTGCTGGATTTCTGGGTTGTGGTTAATATTTAACCTCCAGCCAGCAACCACCCCTAAGGTTTTTACACCTGAGTGGTAAAACAGCCTTACCTAATTGAGCTGTTGGAAACTCTTTGCTCATTTCAAGAGCATCTTCCAAATGAAAAACATGAACAGATCTTGGCAAGGGGAGGGGGGAGTAGAAGAGAACACGTCCCAGTGCTGGTACGGGATTGAAGCTTTAATGGGGTTTTTTCCCTCTGAGAAGCTGTGCTGAGGAGAGACACCCAGACTACATGAGCTCGTATTATACTGTGTCAGTCAAAGAAAGAAAGATCAGCAAGGGACATCCTTTTTTCACTTCATTTCTAGACAGTTTCAGAGTGGTAAAATCCTACGTTTCCATTAACACAAAGACTCGAACCAAAGAAATGTTAAACTGCAATAATGAATCTTGTCACTGCCCTTGGGATTTCATAACTTTTGTTTGCTTGATATAACCAGAGACATGGCGTGTGTTCAAAACCTCTTCAGTACCTCCACACTTTCACAGTTCAGGTGGCTAAGCAGTTACAGCAAAAGGTACAGCAGAACTTTTCAGATACTAAACAAAGACTGAAAAATACTTGTAAGCAAGACCTAAACTCAGAGATAGTGGCTAAACCAATGCGAGATGGATTGACATGTGCAGGGTTGCTGGTTAAACACTTCAGAGTGATACTTCGTATTCATTGTCATTTACATTGTGAAGTAACTACTAGAAATTCACTGTACAACAGTATCTACAAGAATTCAGAGATGAATAAGAGCAAAATCAAACAGGAAATATTAACATTCTCAGTGTAAATATCTACCATCCGCACGAAAATAATTACAAGGACTTGAGCAACACAGAGGGCCAGCACAGGGTTATTTGCTGTCACCAATGGGATGCTGGCACTGATGCCAACACTCTCACTTCTGCTTTTCTCACAAACGTATCAGAGAACCACAAGGTCAGCTTCTTCAAAGCCCCTGTGTCCAACCTGGCCTTGAACACTGCCAGGGATGGGGCAGCCGCAGCCTCTCTGGGCACCCTGTGCCAGTGTCTGTGACTCCGTTACGCTGTGCTCAGCTCCTCTTGACAGCAGATGATAATGCTCAACAAAGAGATGCACAATGACAGAATGAACACATTTCTGCTCCAAGGCTGTACATGCACCGCACAGCTGCACATCCCCAACCGCTAAGATCTTCCTGACAGAGAATTGCTGCCTGCAAAGCTTAAGCTTTGGGTGGGAAAGTTTCACATTTCAGAGCAAACCAAGATGTTTCCACAAGGAAGAAATCCTTGACCCGGGAGCTACAACTCAGGTTATTTCCTGTCCTGAAACACCTTGGGAAATTACATACCAAGCTTCATCAAAACCTGCATCTCTTCCTACACACCCTCAACACCCAAACTCTGACAGAAACCCTCCCACAGCACTTGGGGCACTGCAGAACCCTGGCAGAGCTGTCCCACAGCCTTTCATGTCCCTGCTCCCTGCCAGCACTTTGCACTGCTCGCTGCAAGGGCCAGCGAAAAGGCCAAAGAGCATCACAGCTTTGCTGCCCCAACAGCCAGATCCAGACTGAGCTCTGGCCCACACCACAGAGGGGCAAGGACAAGAACAACCCAAAACTGCCACCAGCTGCTTTCCCACCTCCAGCACTGCAAAACACTGGGAAGGACACACATCAGCATCGCAGGGACAGTGGTGCTGGATTCCTCCCTGGCCCTTGCACATGAAATTCACCTCCCCAGGAAACATCATTGGGATGGGAAACCATCGCAGGCTGGGAAACCATGGTTTAGGACAGGGAGTCATCAGCAGGGCAGGAAACCGCTGTGAGGGGAAGTGTTGGGTTCCATTGGCCGCAAGGCTGCTGGAGCAGCCACCGTTGGTGGAATGTTGGGTGGGTCCTGTTGGAGAGGGGCCGTTGGCCCAAGCCCAACTGACACTGACCAACGGTCATGGCAGGGACAGCAGCAGCTCCCACTCCTCCCAGGGCTCCTGCCCCACAGGTAACCCCCAGCCTGCTCCGCCAGCCACTTTCTCACCCCAGCACCTCTCTCTACTTCTCCCAGCAGAGAGGTTTCCCCTCCACCTGCCAGCGCCATTGCAAGTGTCTGGTCTGAGCCCCAGCGCTCTGACCATGTCGAGACACGTTGCTACTTGTGACCTACCCTCTGTCCTGGGGATGCCACTGGCCTTGGGGCCTGCCCAGGGCCAGCCTGGCCCTCACCACCTGGTGCAGGGGGGGTCAGGGCCCCCAGGGCAGCTGCTGCAGCTCCCCTCTGAGCTGCCACTCCCCCCCGTGGCACAGGTTCCCTGCGCACATGGGCAGGAGGCGGCCTCCACCAAGGACCTTGCACCCATGGAGGACACCATCCCCTCCACCAGGCCCCAGCGGCTGCCACAGCTCCACCACCACCGTGAACTCCAGAGGTGAGCCGGGGGGGCTGAGGAGCCTGAGCACAGGCAGCCAAGCTGAGCAAAGCTTGCATCACCCTGCGCCTGCCTTGCCTTTGCTTGCTTTTGCAGCAGCAGTGACCAACCCAGCAGCTCTGGCACAACCCATGCAGGTGTCCCAGCACGGAACAGCCACCTTCCCAGAGGCCCTTCCCGAGCAGGCAATGGACAGCAGCTTCAGCCATCAGCTGGCCTGCTTTGACACCACCAAAGAGACGACACCATCCCGGATGTCCCCGACTGGGCTGCATTCATCCATGAGTTCCCTGAGCTCTCTGAGTACGTTCTGCAGGGTGGCAGCATGGGGCCGGGGGGGAGGCTAGAGGACACAGAGGACGCCATCCCTCATGTCTCCATTCCCCCGACAGCCTCACCATCACCGACTTCTTCATGTTGCTCCTTGACTTCTTGGAGCGCCTGGCACACGGCAACTGCCCACTGCACCAGGCAGTGCTGCCGCAGACACTGCACACTGAGGACACCACCGTGAGCACCGACGGACCCAGCCCTTCCACCGAGCTCCTCCAACAGCTCCCAGAATCCTCCAAGTACGTGGTGGGGGGCAGATTCCCCAAAGAGCCATCAGTGGTGGCGGGGCTAGGGCCAGCAAGGACACAGTCTCTGATGGCCCCAAACTCCCCATCACCAACCAGCTGCCTCAACAAGCCCCCTCATCTCTCCCTATACAGGCCACAGGACGTCTACACTATGGAGCTGGAGGATGGAGATGACACATTCCATGACGGACCCGACAGTCCCAACAGCAATGACTCTGTCATCCAAGCCCCTGACCTGGTGCAGCACTGGGTGCACAGAAGGAGATCCAAGGGCTGCTCAGAGTCACCCACGCTGGCAGCACGGTGACTTGCTGGCAGCAAGTCCTGCCAGCACAACAGCATCCCACCAAAGAAAAGGAGGAAGATGGTGCTGCCCTGGCTCAGCAAGCGTTAGGAAACTCTGCGCCATGGGCACATGCACAGGGACAGCACCGCAGTGAACAGCAGCACACAGCGGGCAGGAAGCTGCAAAGGGAGAGCTGAAGACGCCCTGCACAGACCCCACGGTGGCTTCCTGAACACCATCCTCAGTTTGCACACACTGGGACAAGGAGTGAATGTGCTGGGGACACCCCGACCACCACGCCGAGACCCTGACAGAGCTGCCAATGACCCTGACAAACCAGGAAGACAGAGCCATGGCAGCCACTGCCCTGCAAAATCCAATGAGCAGGTGGCAAATCCCCTGGGAGACAGCAGATGAAATCAACGTGAAAAGCACCGGAAGAGAAGAAAAGGGGATGAGGATGAAGGATTTCCAAATGCTCACTTGTGAGAATGTGTGAGAAAACCAAGACAGCCATCTGCAGCACAAGATGTTCAAACAGACTCTGCTCATAGAATTGTAGACTAAGCAGAGCTGGAAAAGACCTTCAAGACCATCAAGTCCAAACATTGCCCAGCATGTTTGCAGCAACTGCAATCACAGCAATATGCAGTGCAGAGACTGCAACGACAGCAACAGGCACTGCAACAGCTCCAACCACACCAACAAACACTGCAGCCACTGCAAACACAGCAACAGGCACTGCAGCCGCTCCAACCACAGCACAAGGCACTGCAGTCAGTCCAACCACAGCAACAGCCACTGCAGCCACTACTCACAAGTCCTGTGCCACAAACTGCTATGAAGTACGCCATCATCCTATGCCAGCTCACTGCAGTAATGAACTGGAGACATGCACAGCCACCTGTCCTGAATGAATTCGCTTGCCAACTCCAGCAAGATGAAGAAAACTCCTCCCGACAGCCTTTCATCTCGGCTGTAGAAAAGATGCCTGAATGAGGGCAGAAACTGTTTCAGGATTTCAAACAGGAGAAGGAAGACAGATCCTACTCCCCACCTGTATGGGCCAACATCTCCGCTATTGACAGAAGCCTCCTTCCTCTCAAGGAGGAGATATGGAAGCTACACTCCACAGGGGTACCCTGTGCTTTTACCTGCCAAGCTACAGACAGGACAGGAGGAAGTGAGATGGAAAACCCACCTCACTCCTAGTTTTCCCAGATGGAAAACCCACCTACCTACGGCTACATGAATTGCAAGGGAAAACAAATGGCAGCTCTTCCACAACAGACACTGCTCCAGTCTCCGGTGCACAGCTTCCCAGACAGACTGGGAAGGCCGATCTTACACCTCCTCCTATAGCAATGCATTCTAAGCCCTTTTCACAAGAAATGAGGAGCATCCTATGACCAGGCACAGAGGGGCCCCGCCTCCAGCCACATGAAGGAGAGGGACCAACCGGCTTCACAGGACTGGATACATTACATGGCCTGGCACATCAGGGACACAAAAGCATACAGCCCTAGTAGACACCAGTGCACACTGCACCCCAATAACATCAAGGGTCTCAACCAATTTCTATTTCTGGAGCGACAGGGGAATCCTAACTGAAGCAAACCTGACTGGCAAGGAGTGCGAAAAGCATCCCACTGCCACTGGCCCACAGGCTCCATGCACCCTGGGCACAGACTATCTCAGGACAAGGTATTTCTATTACACAGAAATGGCCTTTTGGAATGGCTGCTTTAGAGAAGGAGGAAATAAAACAGCTCTCCACCTTGCCTGCTCTCTCTCTTGTGCAGTTCCTGAAGGGCAAAGAGGGAGTTACCGCAAAGGTATCTGATTGGGTCGGGCTGGGCATTGACCTGAGGGTGCTGAGCAATTGTATTGTGCATCACTGTTTCTTACTGGGTTTTTCCTCTTCCCTTTCTTCTTTTAGCTTTGTATTTTCTCCCCGTTACTTCCCTTATCATTAGCAGTAGCAGTATTCTACTGTTCTTCAGTTATTAAACTGTTCTGGTCTAAAGTCACGGGTTTTACATCCCTGGGATTCTCCTCCCCATCTCATCCAGCCAGGGGTAAGAAGGGGATGAGCAAGTGGCTGCGTGGTGCTGAGTTATCGGCTGGGCTGAAACCACTACAGTGCCTTATGGACAGAATGCTTCCATTGCTGTGATTCACGCTGTCAGCACAACCTGCAATCCACCCTCCAAGGCCGAACACAGACATTCTCAGTGCTCAACTTGACATTTATGATCAAAACAATGAAATTGCCATCAGAACCAAACCCCATCCTAAGTGGTGCTTCTCATTTCTGGAGAGTTTGACCATGCAAGAAGGAACAGAGGGGGTCAGGGATTCCTTTTCATTAGCTGTGCCAACTGCACCTGCACAAAACAGTGGAAAAATGTTTTTGAGAAAGGGAAGAAAATAATCCAAATCCTTCTGAAGGCTGCTTTTGCCATAAAACAGAGTAAGGTCAAGGCACCTGCACAGGACAGCCAGCTCTGGGCAAGAAAATGACAATACGGATGTCACCACATACCCACACATCTGATCAACAAGCTAACAGCAATGTCCCTGCCAACGAACCAGAAAGACACACAAGCTTTCTTGGGTGCTGTGGGCTTCTGGAGAATGCACATCCCAAGTTACAGGCTGACTGTAAGTCCTTTCCAGCACATGACCCACAAGAAGAACCATTTCCAATAGCAAGACCCAGTCAGACAGGTATCCTGGAAGTCATCATGGACTGAGTACAGGGCAAAGGGTTTGGAATGTCACCAGAGCAGGAGCTGGCACGTGCTGAAGAGGCCCCACTCGACAACAACCTACCGAAGAATCCACCTGATGAGGTTATTCCTGCCTTGGGCAAAGGCAAATCCACCAGTCTGGGTTATTCCTGCCTTGGGCAAAGGCAAACCCACTTGTGGGACTGCTTTCGCTCAAGGACCTGGGTGCACTTGGTGAGGAATGGGGCAGGATGGGGAAGTTCAGTGTGTACCTCAACGGGATTTAATCCTGGCTGAGAACAGCCAATGAACTGGATGTAAATAAAATGCAGAATATGCTCCCTGATTACTGGCAATACTCACAGCATCTGTCAGCTTTGTCTCTTGTGCTCTCTTTAAGTGTATCCCAGGTAGACATTCCAGAGGTAAAATAATTAGCCAGACTGGAATACACAGCGACTATCCAAAATGGTACTTAGATTTCTGCTCTGAGAAATGCGATGAAACACTTAATGACATCAAGCAGGAAGGGGAATGGAGAGACAAGGGTTTGAAGCTGTTTTCATTATGAAAACTGACAGCTCTTTTTTGGAATTTCACCTCAAACTGCCAGCGAGATTAATAGCTTTCTTTCAAAGGTACATTTTTATAAGAGATTATGTTTTCCTCTGAAAACTGAATAGCTCCATTCAGAAACATTTGTTGTTGTCAGATGCTGCCTAACTGGGCTGAGAGCCTACTGTAGCTCTGCAGATCTGTGACCTGCACTTCACTCCCTCCAGGCACTATAAATAATTTCCATGGAAACAGCACTGAAGAAGATATCTGCAAGCCAGGAAGATATCTATAGCCTTTCTGTTAGATTTATGTCTTTTATTTTTCCCTCTCCATTTTCTGTTAAAACAACATTAAATACATTCATTTTATAAAACGCTTTACACGCACAGCTAAAATTATAAAATAAATGAAAGATACAGGGGGGGAATCTGTAGGAGAGTCCTACTCCACAATACGTATGTACCTATTTATAGATTATCTTCACACCCTGCATTCCCATTTGCCCCAAGGAAAAAGTGCATTGCATCTACACTGTACCATTTTCCACCCAAGAAAGAATTATCCCTTAGTCATCAGGGCTGGAGCTAATTATCTGTGTAAGGTATTTCATGAAGATTGTTCTAATGCGCAGCTCGACGAGGCAGAGAAGTAGATCCATGTGAAATCAAAGCTGAATGGCTCTGAAACAGCCTCATGAGACCACGAAGGGAGGAAATGAACATAGGACAATGCACTGCAGTCTAGCCAAGCCCACATCTGAAGCTTGTCTAGGCCTGTATGTCAATTTAACACACAGTGAAAATCAGCTTTCCAGGCACTTCTCCTTCAGCAATGGAAAGAGAATGCTCAATGTAGTAAAGATAATCTGAATATCTACCAAATCCTGTTTCCTCACAATCCCCCAATTAATTACAGTGCATATAAACTGGAGGTGTACTCCCTCTTTCTTCTGGCCCCAGGAATACCATGGCTTTTAGCCCTCCCTGCAAACTGTACTGCTGGCATTGCTTTCATTGTTCACTGAAGCTGCAGATGACTAGTCCAAAGTTGTAAGCATTTCCTTACTCAGCCTACAGATATGGGGAGAAACAGAGATTGCCTCTTCTGGGCTGGTACAACCTGGCTGGAGTTCAGGGGACAAAGAAAGCGAATCAAAGCATCAGAATAAAGTTCAAACACAAGCACCTACGGAAAAATAACTGTAGTCACTGCTTTGTTTGTTTCTTTTCAATGTAACAAGAGTTATCACTGACCATAATTTATTATTTAAGTAATTATTCTTAGCTGCATCACAAGAAACTTTTGCAGCTCCTTCTCCCCTCTGTGCACCTTCCGTTCGATCTAGTTTACCCTAACATAAGCCTTGAGCACTAAAGAGGGTTTTCTTCACTGAAACACATCAGATTCCACACCATCCTTTATATATTTGCCTGTATTTTACTATCCAAGACACTTCTCTTAGTACATTCAGTACTACAGAGTTTATAGTAGTGTCAACACTAGCATTAAAAATAATGACTTGGGCTTCCTCAAGCCTCACTGCTCTAAAGCAAAGACTTCTTTAAGAAAAGGTTGCCTATCGGTACATAAGCCATTAGCTATACTCATCTTTTAAGGCTTCTGTTTATACTAGACATGTCAGAAAAATCCTTGAGAAGCCAAGACTTTCTTGGCATTTTTTGATCCAAAAAGTTTAGGAAAATATCAACTAGAAGCTAATTTGTCATATGATGTTTGCTACCGTTAGCTACTGAAATCCAGGGTGCTGTTCAACTCATGTTTGACAGGTTGGAGGTCCAATAGTTAAAAGAACAAGAGTACCAAGATTAGAAAATTATTCCTTGCTCTCAAGATATTCTGCAGGTGCCTTTCCTTTTCAGATGGTTCTCCAATCCCAACTCTACCTGTTACAATTCACACTAGCTACTTCAGATACAACCCGTGTATTTAACATCAACATTACTTATCTGTGCCATCTTACCACTATAAAATGAGTATCTCATAATAATTACCCATCTTCTTTCTCAGAATGATTAAGAAGATTAATTCATTAATGTTTGTAGCGCTCCTGGGACTCTCAGATGAAAAAGTGGTTCATGGATGAAGGGCTTTGAATTTTGAATTCACCATCATAATCACAATTAAATAAAGGAGAAATTTTATGTTGCTTATCTCAGATTCTCTTTTTTTCAGTTCGCTATATTATTTTTTCCTACAAGTTGCCATTTGCTGCCAAATATCCAAAAGGATTCAAAATTCCTTACCATAACTTGTTTTAGAACAAATGCACATTGCATCTGTCACACTTTAATCAACTGCATCTAGGCAACACAGGTGCAGTTAGCTCGTGCTTTTGCCATCACCCCTGTGCAAAGAGATGGGCTCAGGAACTCCCACCTCTTTAACTGCTGGAAGTAGCCACATTAGACACAGAAAAGATGCACAGCAGCAGAATTGTTCCTTAACTCCTTACACAAACCAGGTATCTCATCAGAATCCCTTCAGTGGGAACAGCAACTCCCAACATATGTTGAATCTACCCCATCTTCCTGCCACCAAAGTACTTATGTACTTAGACATTCAGCCCCTGGCTTCTCCTGTCAATCATTTTGAATTAACAACAGAGTAACAAATTATTTTATAAAATATGGTCTAGACATAAAAAAAAATCAAATTAAGAATTTGTGGATTAAGAAAGAGTAAAAAAGAAACATAAAAAGCAGAAATTCAACTCTACTATACTGTGTATATCAAATATATGTTGGTTTCCCTCTGGCAGTTTTCAGTCCTTTCAAGTTACTGACTGAATGCTCCCAAGTGACATCCATTTAGTGTCTGTAACAATTATCTAATAAAAAAATCTTATAAAGTACAGCAAGATAAAGCATTTTCAGAATCACATTCAGACTTTAAGATCATGACATTTGATTCATCAGATTGCAGACTTATTAAAAATAATAGTCTTGGCTTAACTTTCTGAACACCTGATTAATAGCTAATAAGCTTAAACAGCTTAATATTTCGACATAAAATTTGAAACAAGATATTATTTGTCTTAAAACAAGAAAAAATGAGTTTTCAGAAGGATAAACTGTAGGTTTGGTAACTGCAATATACACCTTCAAGTATTATACACAATTATGACAACACAGGGTTGGAACTGGATAACCTTAACGAACACCTTCCACTAAGAGCAGGCTGCTCTGTGTCCAACCTGGCCTTAAACACTGCCAGGGATGGGGCAGCCACAGCTTCTCTGGGCACCCTGTGCCAGTGCTTCAGCACCCTCACAGAGAAGAACTATATGTGAAATATAGTGAATATAATAGAATATATGTGCATTCACAGCTGTGAGCAACCCACACATAACAGCTACAGGCTCACACCTCAGTTGCAGATTTGGAGTGGCCTGGGAATGAGTTGATCCATTTCTATTCTCAGCTGATTCATCTCCTTTTACAGATATTAAATTCCGTGGTATAATTACTAAAATGTCTTTCACAGTCTTCTTGCTCAGAGATGAATACTCAAATCATCTGGGATTAGGTTATAATTAATTATAAACTGCCTTCCTTACAAGCACATCCACCTTTATGAACAAACCTTGGTTTTGCAATAGTTTTTTGCTCCTCACAGCTCTTTGACTTATGGTTGGGCTAAACAGGCTTCAGCCAGTGGTCCCTTTCCATCATAGCACAAGTGGGTCACTGCAATAGCTTAGGAAGTAGGCTGCCTTCTGCATTATTCCTAGATACAAGAAACACTTAAGACATCAGAATGCTCCCGAAACTGTGTGTGGCATAAGCCTCAGGCTCCTACTGCTTTGTTTTTACAAAAGACATTATAATGCTACAGTCCTGAATTGCAGTTAATGCCTAGGATTATC
>JAVHNF010061434.1:0-11189 GCA_034783455.1 Micropsitta finschii | reverse complement strand
GCTCCGTAGCCGGGCGCGGCTGGCGGCGGCCCGAGGCGCGGCCGGCCGGGATCATGGCGGACGGCGTGGACCACATCGACATCTACGCCGATGTGGGCGAGGAATTCAACCAGGTACGGGCGGGCGCGGTGCGGCCCGGCCCGGCTCCTCCCTCCCTTCCTTCCTTTTCCTTTCCCTCGCCCGCCTTCGCCGCCGCGCCGCCTGCAGGGCCCTCAGCGCGGCGGCCTGGTCGCTGCCGCCGCCGCCGCCATTGTTCGGCTGGCTCCGCCGCCGGGCTTTCCCGCCGCGGGCGGGTGCGCGGATCTGCGCAGAGACGGGGCGGGGTAGGGGCAGGCCGCGCCTCAGGCCCGGCCTGTGGGCGCTATCAGGGCCCCGCTTGGTGGAGACCGTCGGCCGGCCGCCGCTGAGGGGAGACTGCTGGCGGGCAGAGCGAGGGAGGAAGCGGTGCACCGAGAGCGAGCGCCTTCCCCGTCTTCCTGCTTTCCTTTCTCCCCGCCGTCCTTTCCTCTCTTCTCTCTC
Organism: Micropsitta finschii; assembly: GCA_034783455.1. Lineage (NCBI taxonomy): Eukaryota > Metazoa > Chordata > Aves > Psittaciformes > Psittacidae > Micropsitta > Micropsitta finschii. Next base: position 10,670 of record JAVHNF010061434.1, on the reverse strand, counting down.
AAGTGCCCTCGCAGGAGCTGCTCCACATCCCTTTCCCGGCCCAGGTCGGAGGGGGCCGCGGAAGAACGGGACCCTCCCGGGTGCGGTGGGGAGAGCAGCTCCTTCCCGGCGGCGGAGGGGAAGCACTGCCATTGTTCGTAGATGAATATAAAAGCCTCCGAGCGGGAGCAGTTTTTCGGCCGCTTTTTGCGGGGGAGGCAGAACTAGTGCAGTTTAATTCCCCAGCATGGGGAAACTCTTTTTCCTGGTTTTGCTTTCTTCTTTACCCTTTTATTATCTCCTTCTTTTTAAAAAAGACAGGCAACCCTTCTTTAGAGGACGGGCTTGTGTTTTTATGAGGAAGTATGGGTGAAATAAACACAACTTCTTTGGTTTCCAAGCAGTCCGTTTTCTTAGTTCTCTTTTTACCCCTCATCTTTTCCCAAAAGCTGTGTGCCAGCATTCCTACCGATCCCTAATGTTCATATCGGTTTTGTGTGCTATCTGCCCTGTTTGTGACTCCTGCACTTCTCCGGGTTGTGTTGCCCCAGATTGCATTGTTCTTGTCCTAGAACATAAATAACCCAGAACAACTGCACTTTCACGCATTTACTGGTTTTACTGTGTGATGCTGTGTGCCTGTCTACTCCTCAGAGAACTGGAAAATAGGGAATAGGTTATGGAAGTCACAGTTAACTTGGATATCAACTTACAGCTATCTCGGGAAACTTTAATCCTTTAGATACTTATTGGTGCAACAATTGGGAAAATTCAGCAATCTCGTAAAGGTATACTATAAAAGAATGCTGTACCAGAGAGCAGGTGATGGAGAGGACTGACGTGTTCTTAGTTTGTCGGCAGGTGAAGGTGTCTCCATTACAGTTGAAAGCTAAATTTAAATAGGAGTGAACCTTAGGACAAACACCATTTAGCATAAAAGTACATCTCTTCAGATTCTTTAATAACTGGGTTTTGTTTGAATCAGTTGCAAGTAAAAACACTGATAACAAAGTTTTTCAGGGAAAAAAATAACCCCCAAAACAAAACTAATTTGAATTTGGTAGTGTTTGTGCAAATTCATGTGCTTAGAAGCCCTCAGAATAGGATTGTTCTATGCTGTAAGTATAGTGCAGATGCTACCAGAAAAAAAGCGATGGGATGATGCGTTTCACTTTCATGGTCCTGGTCTACTCAGGTTGTGGTTAAAATTGATAGTCTTTATAGCCATGCTGTGAGGAGGGATGATGGTACAGATGAAGACAGTCTTGTGATAATTTGTTTTAGTATATTCCAGCAGTCAGGAGACCAGTTACCTCTTTATCACTTTATTCACCCTAGTTGCTGTCCTGCTGGTGCTGCGTTTCTGCAGTCTGCTTTCTCAGTTTGTGAACCTTGTAAAATACAGGGCAGAAAAGCAAAAAGAGGCTAGTGCCCATTTCCCTCAGCTTGGCTTTGTATTTTGTTTGCCTTTTCCCTTTGCAAAAAGCATTTGCTTTTTGTTCTTTTCCAACTTGGTGGTTTTTTTGTCTTTCTTGCTTTTTTTTTTCCCCTAGCTTTTTTTTTTTTTTTTTTTTTTTTTTTTAACTTTAACATTATCCCAGGGACTGCACATTTGAAGTATTATTACTTTAAAATAGAAAGTTTTACTGGGAATGATTGACAGCTCTGTATTTTCCCATTCCCTTCTGTCAAGTACGAATGAAGACTAGTTGTTACTGTCTACAGTATTACTACCTATAATTCTAACATCATTGTGATGGGTCCTCTAGAAGCTTCTATTTGTGAATTACTGTTTCTGAATTTGAAGCTGGCAGCTTCAACGGGTAAGACAAGGAACAGTTCTGCATATCTGTGGATGGGTGAAGATGACAGTTGAGGAAATGCTGTAGGGAAAAAGTGATTTGCATTATTAATTTATGTAATGGACATTTTATGAAACACCATATTTGTAAGGAAAAATCGCCTTATGTAAAGCAATAAGGTATTGTTTTTTGATTGTGTTGTGCCACCACACAAATTGACTTAACAATATTTGTTGAACTGTAGGAACCCTTTCCACTAGTTTTGCTGATAGCATTGGCTAAAAAATACACTATGTATTTTTGTAGCTCTTCTAGGTACAATATAACTGTATTTATACCCAAGCAGGGATGAAACTTTTGTTTGCATCTATAGTAAATGAGCCATTTAGGACTTGTGACTGGATGAGCTTTCCTTGGTTGTTTTGTCTTGTTGTGGAATTGTGCTAATTCCTTTTTCAAGGAGAAGGAAGGGAAGGATATTCTGCTTGATTAGTGCTAAATGAACCACAGGTTATAAGGGTGAAATAAAGACCACAGAGCCATGATTTTACAAGCTGGCTAAGATGCATGAAAACTGAGAACCGTCTTAGGTTGTATTTAGTGTTGGTTGCAGTGACCTGACTGACTTAAAGTCGAATCTTTTTACTGAAAATGCATTTTCTCTTATTCCATCTAGAGCTCATCAAAACTGTGTCTGTCAGTGTTGCTTCTCACTCTTTCATTAACTTACTGTTCATCATAATCATATTTTATGTCCTTGGGTTTACAGCTTTGCTCAACTTGGCTCTTATCAGTTGTATTTATTTTTTTAAATTGTGCTTCCCTCTCCCTGCTCCCTCCCAAGAACTTGACTGAGTAATTTTCCATTTTTGTTGTTCTAAGCTGGCTTCCATATCCAGTGGTCTTTAATGTACTTGAAGTCTTGTTTTGAGACAAGAGTCTCATCAATCTAATACTTCCTGCATACATTGCTTGTTACCTGTAAGAAATAGGTATTGCATGGCATATTTCACCTTGAGCATCTCCCTGCAAGTTACACATCTTGCTTTTCAGGAGGGAGATCTGTGCTGCACATGAGACCTGTATTATCTGCATAGAAATGGCTGATGCTGGCATTCTTTTGATGGCAGAAGGCAGCAGTAAGGGCCACTTTAGCAAATATTAGGGGATGTTTTTGTACACAGAATCCTAGACTGTCAGTACATGGAACTGAGATGATGAGTGCACGAGGCCACCTTGGTTCTGACACAAGGTTGCCTGCATCTATGTCCAGCAAACTGGGTTACTTTCTGGCAGTCATGAAGTTGTGTTTGTGCATTGTCAAGTTCCTTGCTGCGCCTGTCAGAGTTGTTTGGTGGGTTTTTTTTGTTTTGTTTTGTTTTTTTAACACCAACCTTGGACTTACTGTACATATTACATATACATATAAAAATCCTTCTGACCAAGCTGAGGAAACAAAACAATTTAAGGAGCTCTTTATTTTAATGCTGTGGGGAAAGTGCTTGCTTTGTTTATACCATGGCAAGTATACTTGCATAGTTGTGGATGTCTAAACATGCCTGTAGTGTTCTGTTGATATTTAAATGCTAACAAATTAGAAATTAAAAGACTTCTAACTTTGTGTTTTATGACTGGATAATAAAAGGGATTTAGATAGAACAAGGAGCTAAGAGGCTAATTATAGAATCATAGAATAGTTAGGATTGGAAAGGGCCTTAAGATCACCTAGTTCCAACCCCCCTGTTCCCTCACCACCCTTACAGTAAAGAACATCCTCCTTATATCCAATCTAAACTTCCCCTGTTTAAGTTTGAACCCATTATCCCTTGTCCTGTCACTACAGTCCCTAATGAATAGTCCATCCCCAGCATCCTTATAGGCCCCCTTCAGATAGCGGAAGGCTGCTATGAGGTCTCCACGCAGCCTTTCCCAGGCTGAACAGCCCCAACTTTCTCAGCCTTTATCTGAAACCTTTGTGGTGACAGAGCCTTAGGAACATGTTAGTTACTCTCTTGACTTCTTGTCTGTAACAGAGAGGAAAATATTTTTTGTTTTTGTGTAATAAATAACAGAAGCTATCATTTAATAGCCACATAAACCAGGCTATTAAAACACACCTTTATATCAGCAAGAAGGGTGACTTATGGAAGGGAGTGGACACATTGTAGTATAATACATTTCTACTCGGAAGGGCAGAGCTGTCCTGGTCGTAAAAACCATAATCTGGCAGACCTATGTGTTATAAAATGTATATGCAATACCTTATTACGTATGTATATGGTCATTTCTGTTGATCTGCTCAAAGGGCCAGGGGGAAGAGATAACCTTTTTATGTTTGCAAATATCAAACTACAAAGGAAACTTGAAACCATCTGCTGTCTCTTAGCTTTGTTGTAATGCAAACAGCACTATTACCTACATTTAATTTATACTTTTGACTACTTGTGAATTTTCAGTTAGTCTGTTTGCCAGGGGAGTGTGTGCCAGTTGTAGAGCTGAGAGCATGTGGATCTGTAGAGTAGATGTGAATCTTGTCCACCGTGGTGGATGTTTCTGCCACAGGCAGTGTGCTATTTTGGAAACATCAAACAACTGCTGTTCTGTTAAAGTTCCAGTTTGTGTGCTCAGACAGCTGATCAAGACCAGGAAGAATTTTGCTTATCTCTTTAACTTATTTTTAAGGACCCGCAATTACTTTTTTAAAGTGAGGATGTTAACATGTATTTAGAGTTTTTTAGCACAAACATTGTAGCTTGAATGAAAAGAGTGCTAAGGGAGAAGCTGGATAATTAGCTTTTTTGAGTGGTTTTTTTTTTCCCCAAAAATAGTATTTTTTAAATTTAAAAATGTAAATTTTATTTACATCACTGGATTTTATGTCTTTTTGAAGGTGTAATTTAGAGTTTAACTTTTGCATTGAACAGAGCTATGCAGAAAAAGCAGGTCTCAGATCTATGTACAGTTAAAAGAAATTTTATTACAGAAATGCTTTTTAAACCATGATCCTTTCCTTACAGCATATGGACAATAGGTGGTCCTCTGCCTGTTACATCCTCATTATCTGAGATATTCTATATGATTGACTTACATGCAGGAAATGGATTACAACTCTATAGCCACTCTCCCCCTTTTATTTCTATTTAATGGTTAAGCATTTAATACAGTACTTTTCCAATTTAATTAAAAGAGAGAGAAGGAAAAAAGTCACTGTTGATCACACTGTATAGGGTATTACTGCATAATTTATGTGTTCACAGCAAACTGCAGATTTATTTATAAATGGCATGCACAATGGCATCTTTCTGATAACATAAAAATTCAAGATATGACTCACAATAGAGTCATGTCTCATTGACATAAGGGAAATAATTAAATGTCTCCTGTTTTGCTCAGAAACTTGCTACAGTCATGGTGCTCAGTGTGCCAGCAAAGTCATGTAGTTTGCAGCCAAACAGGAGTGCTGCAGAGTGCCTGAAACAGCAGCTGTACTCTCTTCTCAGTCTGGGTAGTGGAAAGTGAGTCTTCCAAAACAGCATTGCCCTCCAGTCTGTTGTATGAAGATGTTAATCCAAAATGTCCAAACTTAGGGCCATTATGTTCTTAAATCTGGCCATGTTGATCACTCACTTGAACACTCTGTGGACATATTACCCAAAATCTGTTGTGAGTCAAAACTATATGTGGTTTAGATGTTCAAGGGAATTCTGTGCAGGGGAGGAATAAGTAAGAAGTGCAAAATTTGACCCTTTATGAAATAATGGAGAGTAGTAGAGATGAGTCAGCCTTTAAGAAACAAATACAACTTCACAGTCAAGGTCACCATAATGAAATTAGAGTGTAAAGTTGAAAAGTAATCAGAAGGACACGCCAATGTTCATTTGGCACAAGACATTCTCTTATCAAAAAAATGAAACTTTGTGAGCCCTAAATGGAATTCTCACATTTAGTTTAATCCTCCAAATAGCTCATGCTTGCCCCGCAATGGCAAATGCAATCAAATAAATTAAGCTTATCCTCTAATGTAATTTACCAGAAGCCAAGTTCTATAACATCTTCTGTGCTACAAGAGTATCCAAATACACAGAGTATCTTCTGTACCTGCACATGACTTTGAACTATTATCTTGATGCTAAAAAGGGAAAAAGAAAATGCATACCGAACTTGTGAATTAAATAATAAATGGCACAAAATTCTTAATGCCTGCCTATCTATGGACACCTTTCACAAAAAAATATTAGTATAGCTGTAGGTGTATAGAGGCAGAAAATGCACAGGTGGCTGGGAAGGAATATTTTTACAACAAGGCAACCCAGTACTAAGTAACTTCAAACTCCTAAAATTGTTTATTTCTCTTGATGCAAATGTAAGAATTGCCATGCCATGGATAACTATAGGTGAGGTGTCCCTGCCCAGGGCAGAGAGGTTGGAACTAGATGATCTTAAGGTCCTTTCCAACCCTAACTATTCTATGATTCTATGAATTAGCACACAGCTTTTAGATTCAGGCTAAGCTTTTCAAAGGTACTATTCTATCACAGCTGTGAGAACAATATTTGACAGCAGTCACAAATAGAAACAGGGGAGGATCCAACCAACAAAGCTTTGAACAACCCCATCTGAATTTAATGTTGATCCTGTTTTCAACAGGAGTTTGTCCTTCAGACTTACTGAGATCTCCTCCAACCAGAATGACTCTGTGACTCTGCAGTCACACACCTTACATCACATGTCAAACCATATGTTCATTTATATGAGACCCCAACCAACTACAACAACATTTCTAGCATTCAATCTGCATGAAATACAATGTATGAATGACAAATAGGTCTTGAAATTCCTATAAGGGAGAGGTGTTTCCTGGCTGACCAATAGCTTAAAACCATGTATGACCTTTCTCTGTTATTAGAATTGCTCTTATGAAGGATCCAAAATAAGTCAAAATAATATATTGTTATACTTATAAATGTGTTGTGTCTTTTTTTTCTGTCAAGACAAAGAAGAAAACTATTGCTTCCAGAATGAAATTGCTCTTCCTTGAAAGGGAAAATCCCATATAAAATAAAGCCTGCTCTGGAACACAGTTAACTTGATGATAAAAATGCCTTCACTCCATGAGTAAATGCCTAAAGGGGAGCAGTAGACTTTCTGCTGCTTTTATTGATTTCGGGCTTTGCTGTGCACTGTCTCGTTTGCACACAGAGGCAGCTTTTCACTTTATCTTTTCTTTGTGCTAATCTAGCGGAAGCCATTGTACAAATTAGAACTGAGCTCCTTAAGATTAAGTTTCAGAGTTATGGGCTTTGTCACTGTCTTTAAGTAATTTAATAAAGCAGTGTATCTGTCAGGTTGAATGGACATTGTTTAGATAAGGAAAGTTCAGCTTTTGAAGGGGCACCAGACTAATTTTTTCCAGCAAAGACTACGTGTTGCACATTAAAAAAAAGAAAGTAAAATTCATACATGTTTTGGGAAGTCAAAATTAGAGATGTTAGAGGATTTTATTGTGAGGGAAGCATAATTTCTATTTAATTTCTTTAAAAAGGAATCAGTCCTGGTAATTGAAAGTTATATTTCCTTTTTTCCGGTTTTTCCTTTTTTCCTTTTTATTTTTTGATGTATCTCTTCCACTTCCCTGAAACCACACAGTATTTTCTGTGTATTGCTTTACTGGCAGCAGAGTGGAAAGGAGGACAGATGGAGCACCTGCACTGGCCCTCAACATAGCTCATTGGAAGCTTTGCTACACCAAGACTGGCCCAAGGACAGTCATACCTTGGAGGCCCAGCATTCCAACAGTAGGATTTTGATCTTTCCCACCTTCCACTCCTTTCATAAGGAACAATACAGAAAAATTTGTCAAAGGTCTACAGAAAGATGCCTGCTCACCTGCACAGCTGCCTCCTGGTTAATCAAGGTTCTGGTTTCATTATATCAACCCCACTGGTTCAGAAAACTGAACACTTACTCTAAAAGAAGTCCATATTAACAAAGTTGTTACGGGCCCTGCAAAGAAAGCATCTAAGTCAAAATAAGGGTTGGAAACAACTTGTGAAGCTTGTGGGCAACACATTGTTAATGCATCAGCAATCATTTAAACCAGTCATTCAACACAATCATTTCACTGTATTTAGGTGGCTGCTGCATTTAAAGCAATCAAAAGTTTTGACTGATTAGGCTGCTTGTCCACAGTATTCTGAAGTATTTCGTAGGTTCAAGAAGGGGAAAACAAATGACAGTGTTAGGCAGTGCCAGGTGGCAAAGTTTCCAAATATTTTATACTTGCACTTCACTTTACACAGTCTTCTGAGCAACCAGACCTGTGCCTCCCCATCCAGGGAGCCAGAAAAGCTCTCAGCCCAAAGTGTGGGAATTATTTGTCTTTTACCTTGGTGCCTCTGGCTTTCTGCTTTATAAATCGGAAACAATAATCCCGCAATTTGTTCTGAAACCTCTTGGATATTATGGACCTTATCTACAGGCAAGTATTGTACAGGCTGCATATGAAGAAGGCCCCACTGAAGTCAATGGCACAGTGTTTATTCCAGAGAGAGATTTTTCACCCATTAACTTTACCAACAAATAAGACCCTGTTGTTAAGCCAGAATTTTGCAATTATTATGATTTTAAATTTTCTTAGTATTCACTTCAAGCAGAAAACCACTTGTGTTGGTCCTATTTCAGCAATGGATAAGCACGGGCCTAGGACCTCAGTTTGTTGGCAGAGTCTATTCATTCAGGTGGGTCTGTTCACAAGCTGTAGGTGAGTGTGTTGGTGCAGTATGTCCATCACACTTACATTCTAGGGTAGCTGTAATGGGTAGCTGCCAGTCTTTTTTTGAACTGACACATGCAAGTTGCACACATTCAGTTGTTGCTTACATTAAACCCTAAGAAAATAGATTTTCTAGAAAGTTTTGTTAAATATTTATTATCTTTCTAGACTATGATGTATTTTCATCACCAGTGCATGGAAAACTCTTGCAGCAATGAATAGGATCTTGCATAATCTCTAAATAGGCATTATTATATTCTTCTACATCCACTGAGGTTCCATAAAGTCTGTGTCATGTCACACAACTTCAGTTTAGACAAATGAAAGTTTACTGTTTTGATTTTAAAAGTGTCTGGCATTTTGGGACTTTCCATAAATGAAGATGAGTTTGCCTCTGTCAGGCTAGAACAAACATGAAGTATGACATTGCTCAGCATTTATCACCATGAGAAATTTTATACTATTAATTAGAAACTATTTTGACAATGATTCATTGTGCTAATTTAATTATTAATTATTCGGTCTTCCTTTTTAAAGGGGGAAATATCAGCTTTCTGGCAAACATCAGAGAAATAATGAATCGTGGCAATAATTTTAACAGGAAGAATAAGCTTAAAATCTTGGCCAACATTTCTAAGCCCACATACCTACAACTGGACAAAGTCATATCAGACACCTCTGCAACAGTGCAAGAACAACCTGCATTTCGCCTTTAATCTGTTGGCTTTTGGTAACAAATCAGCATGCTTGAAAATTAGGCCTTTTGTAAGCAAGTATATCTCAGGAGAGATATAAATGACCAATTTTAGGAATATGGTCATAGCATGTATTTATCATGTTTTTCTTCTCCTCACACTGGAAGACAAGCCCCTGTCTGGGCAGTCCCAAAGGTTTCTGTAGCAGCTACAGGCTGCAGGTCTTTGGCCTCTTGGATGACATGTTAGTTGTTCACCACTGAGAGATGGGCTAGATAAATATACTGTGATTCTTCAGACTGAAACATGGATCTCTTTGAGGAGGGGGTCAGGTGGGCCAAGAAGCCATGCAAAGCATGAAAAAAATAATAGAAAACAGATATTTCCTATTTACTGCAACAAAATAACTATGAAATACTCTAATGAGTATTCAAATTCGTTCACAAATGAATATTCAAACACAAGGTTTTAAACTAAGAGATGCGTTACCTATTGTCACAGTACATAAATACATCTTGAATGCCATAGAAGTTTAAAGTGGGATCAAAAATTATTGACTCAATTCAGGGAAGAGAAATCCACCAGGAGATATTAAATATAAACAACCTTCAGGCCAAGAAGTACCACTGTTACCTATACTCAGAATCTGGAATAGCGTATTACAAGAAAGCTTGCTGTTTGCCGTCAGTTTCCTAAGCGTTAGCAACTGAATATGGTGGTGGAGACTGAATAATGGATATTTAGTCTAACCAAATTCTTTTACTCAATATTGAGATGAAGAGAAGAAAAAAAGGAAAAATGTCTAAACCAATGAAACTGCCAGTAATCTCAGCCTCCCCTGTTCGGTGACCTCCTCATGGCCCTGAACTTTGTCTTGATTTGTATGCACTATTCCTTTATCTGAAATTTTGCAAAATGCTTCAGAATTAAATGCAATTACTTTAAAAGGATCAATAATATTGTAAGACGTCGCAGAGTGCACAGTATGCCTAAAATAAATTCCTAACCTCTTTTTTTGGAGGGAAAGAGGCTTGGACTGGGCTTGCGTGCATGTTCAGAAAACACTAAAGATGTCCCTGAATCAGATTAAGTGCTAGCTCTTTGGGTCCTAATGTCCTGGCATACCGCCAGATAGCAATCTTAGTGATTGAGTCATTTTGTATAGGGAGACTTTCTTCAGATAATGCTTAAGTGAGTCATGAGATCTAATTCTGTTAAAAAGAGTCATGAGGCCCACAATCTTAATTACATTTATGCTACTAAGCAGAGGAATGCTTAATGGAAGAGGACAAGAATAACTCACTTTGAGCCCCTTCCAGTGGAATCAGAATAGAAGTAGCATTGCCCATGCCTGAAAGTATGAATTTGTCTCTGTGCAGCCTTCCAGTTACAAGATCCATAAGTTCTGGAATAGTCACAATA
>JAVHNF010061433.1:8568-18819 GCA_034783455.1 Micropsitta finschii | reverse complement strand
TCTTCCCAGAGAAGTGGCAGGATCACTATTCCTGAAGTGTTCAAAAACTATGCAGATGATGCCCTTAGTGACATGGTTTAGTGGTGGACTTGGCTGTCCTAGGATAATGGTTGACTGATGATCTTAAGGGTCTTTTCCAACCTAGCTGATTCTATGACTTTATGATTCTATGATTAATAGCTTGCTAATGTGTCATATGAATATAATTTAATAGAAGTAGCATATGAAACCATTATATAACATATCTAAGTCGTTAGCTATTGTAAAAATTGTATATATCTCATCAATAATATTTTAAAATGCATACTGTATCTCTATATTTTATGCATTATAATATATAATTACAGCATAACATATCAAAAATGTATAATTTTATATACTATAAACCCTTGATAATTGAAAGCTTGTTCACAGTGATACCCTGATTTGAAACATCTCAATTTACATAAAACAAGAAGTACCCTCCAATCTTAAATTAAATTATACTGAAAATTTTAATGAAAGTTGCATTTTAATTATTTGTTTCTGTTTATCCTGATCTTGACTATACCTCATAAAAATACTATTTCAATATTTTCAAAGCAAGTAGGTAGCTAGTAATGTTCAAAGATGAAAACATGATTTTTTATGAGTCTTTGTGAATGAAAATATGCCCATCAAAAATACTCAGACATTTGTCAGATAAACATCTGAACTTTTGTATGATAAAACTGAAATTCTGAGTATTACTACTGTTTGTCATTAGAATAGCTGAGGGATTATTTTCTGTTGAAACAGAAGAAAGGAAGTGTTTGTCACTTTCATGAATTTTTAAATATTTTCTCTGCATGGAATAAAACTTTAAAATTACAATTAAAAAATTAATTATTTAGAAGAAATCTAAATATTGGTGGAAGCTGCTCTTTTGATTAAAAATTTGCCAAGTTGCTCCTTGATATCACAGTTTATTTGCTTCTCTTCCTTTATTCTCCTTCTAGATTCAGCTTCATTGACCCTTACACATCTTCCTCATGGTACCTGTGACTGCAGGACTCTTCTGATATACTGAAGGACTTTGGTAAGAGCAGGAGAACAAAAGCACAGTCGGCAGAGGTGGCATCCGGATTAGGGGAAAAAGACCCTAAATCTCAAATCTCAAAGAGCACAGTGTCTGCCAGCTTCAAATCCTATGATATTAGAACTTTTGAATTTCAGCCAGAACTTTTGAACCTGTCTTCACATGTTTTCTTCTTATTTCTAAAAAATCAATGGTTTTAAAAAAAAGAAAAACAATTTTCTGACAAACCCTAGTTACTATAATAGTAACTTCCATAGCCAAATATATACAGAACCACACTGGGAATCAGGAATACTGGCTTTATTTTTGATTTTGCCACTCACAGTTTTACACAGGGTACATGACTTCACATCCATTTCCACTTCTATATTTGGGATATGTTTGGGAGTTTGGCTTCTCTTTCCTACGGGTGTATATGGGTGAATTTTGAGGACAAAACACCGATCTGAAATGAGCTCCTTGCCAACACAAGCAATAGGCTTTCATCATGGAATTCCTGTGTCTGGGCCACCATTTTCCAGACAAAGAATGAGTCAGGAGACTTAATAGAATGAAAATATTTTTTAAAATCATTTCCTGCTCATAGCTAACAGGTTTGCATCTAAAATTATATTTTCTCGTATCAGCTTCTAACCACTGATGCTTTTTACATTTTCTCTCCTCGATGAAGGAGAACTGTGGCATCAGAAATGTTAACCCCATTGGTACTTCTGGACTTTGATTAACTCTGTTGTTAACTTCTTTCCTTCAAAAAATATATATATATAAAAAAAAAAAAAAAGAAAAAAAAAAAGAAAAATTCAGCTTTTTAAATCATTCTCTGAAAAAAAAATAAAAAAAACAAACCAAAACAAAACAAACCAAATGAAAAATCCTTAAGACCTCTAATAAGACCTCTAATCATCCTCGCATCCTGTTTCTGACTTTTCTATTCTGGCATAATTTTTATTGAAAGCTGGTAGTCAGTGCCACACACAGGATCAAAAATATCTCTCTCAGGTAACTGTTCCATTCACAAGGAATGAAAAAAACCTGGATGTGCATTTGTTAAAGGCAGTTCACATCTAGATGAATCACAAGACACCGAAGTTAGTCAAATATGTATATGGTTCAACAAGGTGCATCACAACGGATGAAGAGTGGAAGAAGTGAGTCTTATGGAAAGGCATGATTGTTGCCAGAGCTGTGTGTAGCTGGAATCTAGGCTGGGAGTAGGGAAGAAAAGTGGTGCTCCCCAATGCAAAACTGACTTTTTTACTAGGCTTAGAGTACTCTGATGCATACTGATCTAGGAAACCTCAGATGCCTTGTCAGAGGAGGTCCATGATAGCAAATCTGGAGTCTCTTTCGGCTGAGGCAGTTAATTTCTATGTTATTCCCTGAGAAACATGTTGCATCAGTCACTAAGAGACAGAACTGTGCCTAAAGCTGAGGAGAAGTATTAGAATTGTAATATTAGGGGTATCCATTAGTATCTAACCTATAACTAGCTTTGGCCTTTGTCTACTGAAGTCTGCTAACACTTTCATTCCTCTTTATCATTCTTGGTAATGTTTTAACTTCATTGCATGTCAGTAAGAAACTATAGGTGCCATTTCATATCCTTTCTATAATATTAAGATGGAGACAAAAAGGTTTAATTGGCATGAAACCTTCGTGTCATGCTTATGCAGAAGTCTGGCACAACAAATACCTGCTTCCATGCAGTCAGTGCACAGATCAAACTGATGCCGATTCTGATGAAAAGCAGATTTTGTTCCCTTCAACATCTATTGTTACTGCACTTTACCTACCTATTTGTTTATTTACTTATTACTGCTGTCTATCTATCTATCTATCTATCTATCTGGTGAGGGTGTTATACACACTAAGTGTATAACAATTATTTTACAACCCTTTCTTAATTCAAAAATCATTCTTGTACAAATCAGAACCTCAGTATGCCAGTGAAAAGTGGTATTTGGTTCTCTTTTAAGCTCTAAGGACTGCCAACAGCTGGTAGAAAGCTATGAAGTGACTGGAAATTACCAATTGCTTTCATTGCAGATGAGGCAATAGCTTCTGAAGCTGGCTAATACTCAGCTTTGCAGTATCAAAGATTTCATCTCCTGTATGACCTACCCTTTAAAAAATACTTGATGTAAGCAGAGGAAGGAAATCCTTCTTCTTCAAGCCACACAACATTAATGGTTCAAAGAATAATGACTTTTTACCAGACCATGTTATCTATTTTATAGATTGAAAAAGAGAAAGAAATCTTCAGGCTTTTTGAAGAGCAAAAAAATTACAAACAGATCAGCCAACAGCAGGAAGTACCTATGAGTTTATCCAGCTTTCAAGTGCTTCAGTAGAAGAACTATGAGCAGAACTGTATGTCACAACAGCAAAGTTCTCCTGCTTTGTACACAGCTCTGCTAGCAATGTTGCACTTCGGTCCAGTAGCACAAAGCCTTTAGTAGCAAGGCAAGCTAAAACAATAATATCTCTTTCTAATGCATGGGCAAGATATCTTCATAATCCTAATTTTGACAGATCTCAACTGGTGCACATTCATAGAGTTCACTTAGCCTTAAATGGAAGAAATGTAATATCTAAATTAAAATATGCTCCAGTATTTGCCTTGCACTTTTATAAAACAGACTTGCTTACTTCATGCCTTTTCTCAGTCTCTCTGCACCAATTCTCTTCCATTCAGTCAGCTATAGCAAACAGAGCCACACAGGCAAGATAGAATGGTCAGGATCCTACAGTGCCTAATGTCTTGGAAGAAGCTCTGGCACCCTCTCACGGTAATTTTTCAGCCCATTTCTGAAGCTCAGGTGATCCGTTAAATTTAGTAAACTTATTACAACTTCATACTTTGTGAAGTCCTGGGTAGGTAAATGGGGCTAAATTAGTGCTGAAGGGGGAAATTCAGAAGATTTTGAGACTAGTGTGAAAAGTTTTGGCTGAAATAAGTATTCTGGTCTGGGTCTGAGGAATGTGATTACTCACTAAAAGGGCTGTGCCAATGGAAAGTCCTATGTGTATCTATAATTTAATCCTAATTCTTAAACTTGAATAATAGTATTATGGGTAAAATTATATGGGAAACAGTGTATCACAACCACTGCAGACAGAATGGGTAGGAGCATGAGATTAACATGCATGAATAATACTAAGGCAGTCCAAGCCAGCTGTTTAGACTAAGGAATTTCCAGGATCAGACTATATCAGGTGCATGAAAAAGATCTGAGTCAAGGCTTTAGAGGGGCAAAAAGTTAGAAGAAACCATGTAATTGCCAAGCAGATATAAACATAATCTTTGCTTCATTTAGGTTGCAAGAAAACAGTGTAATCATATCCAATGGCATTTTTATAGATTAAAATATTTCATAATATTTCTTGAACTAATAAAAGATGTTTCTGTCACCCCAATATGTTCTTCTATCCTTGAAGAATGTGCCTGTAAAGCTTCTAATCTGAGATATTCAAATACTTATAGTTCTTGAAGCTCAGTTTTTTAACTTTGGTAAATTATGTGAGATTTCTGTACTAAATTATTTATTCCCCTACCTAGAATTTTTCTACTTTTTACTTTGTATTCACATTCCTTTATACATATTTCTTACAAGTCACAGCAGCCCATGCAATTTCTATGTCACATTTGCATATCATGATTTTTATTTACATGATTATTTTGTTAAGTCTAATTATTTTCATCTTGTTTTCATAGAAATCCTATTGCTTTCAACCTGTGTGTTTTGCCAAGTAATACCAGGATAATACAAATCTAAATACGGTTATTCAGAAAAAAGAAATCAACAGATATGTGCTTCCTTCTTGATTATCTTATTTTACTGATAACAAACAGAACATTTCCAGTACAGCTGCATCCGTACCATGGATGTTTTGTTATTAGTCTACTGCAATTAAAGTGCTTCTCCAGCCCATATCTCCCTAGTGTCAAAAGTATGCATTTTACTGCCCTGCTTTAATTCTTTATATGTCCTGACTTTATTTAAAGGAAAATTGAAAATAAATAAATAAATAAAGAAAGAAAGAAAGAAAGAAAGAAAGAAATCATTCTTTGCTTCTTGTTGAGCAGAATACTGAACAGGACATAGAATCATAGAATCATAGACCTTAAGATCATCCAGTTCCAACCCCCTTAATATCTCCCTGAGGGAAGTAAAAAAAATAACTGAGGAATTAATTTTAAGGACAGAACATGCAAAGGAACATTGCTGAGAAGATATAAAGCACATCTTACTCTGTTTCAGAGCTTACTAAAATTCAGCATAAGAATGTGGAACACAAAAAATAAAATTGAGCTGGTGGAAATAAATATCACTTTTCACATGTGGCTTTGCACAGTACTTCAAGTGCACCCTCGCCATGCTACTTGTGTTTAGAGATCCTATTACCAAGACCAGGAACTCTACAAACTTACCATTCAACAGCAGAAGTGGAGGCTATAGCTTAAAGCCTTCCCTTCTGACTACCTAGTGAGCATAGCAGTCATCCTTTCTGGATTACAACAAGGAGCTGCACTTGGATAACCCTTAACTGTACTGAGCCAGGGATTGTCATAGTCTGTATCAGTACCTGCTATATGGGAACAACTCTCCCTTATCCAAAGCAAGACTGGAATCTGCATCAGTCATTTACATTAAAGTCAGTGTAATCAACCACAGTCTGGTTTATTAACACCTTAGACTTCTGCTTTGATGGATGCGACCACAACACATAGGGCAGCAGAGAATCAATTGTGTCCTTGCATGTTCAGGCATTCAGAGAACAGAATGATACAGGTTTAATAACTGTACAGTGATCTATATCACATTCTTTGTAGCCTCTCCTTAAGTTTCAGTTTGGCATCTCCCAGCAGCATGGTATTGAATAAAGTAAATAATATTTTAACCCATAAGCAGGGGGTGGGAATGTGGGGTTTTTCCTATTCAAAGGACTTCTGAATAGGATCAGCTTTGGGAGCCAAGCACAGCCTAAGAGCAATGTCACATAAACACAGAAAGAACCAATGACAACACTTGGGAATAATCAATGCTGCAGGATCACTCGGAAAAACCACCTCATTTTCCACAGACAGTGGGTGATGATAAATAAGGACACATTTATTAAGAGGAAACTTTGCATCCAGTTTTCTCCTCTCAAATCACAGCAGAGGATAGGGGCTCTATGCTGCACACTTTCCTACTGCAGTAATCCCAACTTGTTCATGGGACAAAGGCATGACTAATAACCTTGTTGACAGCTTTAACACCTTGAAGGACTTCACAGCTCCAGAAGAGAGCAAGCTGACGGATACTAAACTCATCTTCTCATTTAACCTCAGTTTCCAAAGGTTCAAACAGAAAAATATGCACATCCCAAGGAAAACTAAGCTCAAAGAATGTGTAATTAAAACTAGAATATGAATACTGAAGGCTGCCCATTGCCTCTGACAGCATGGGCATGAGCTCCAGGCAATCAAAAGGCTTTTTACCCCCTGTAATCCAGTTACTGACACGTGGGTCAACCCAAAATCCAGTAGCACAAATGAATGAGGGAGCTGGCAGCTCCTCAGGTTTTCCTCCATGGATTGCCACCATCCTCACTCACCACATCCATCTCTCTTCACCTTGTTTTCCCTCACTTCCACGACATAACCGCACTTGGTTCTTATACAGGACTAGTGCGGACTGAAGTTCATTCATCTGGTTGAGAGATGATAGGGGAATGTAAAGCATGAGCCTGCAGGTAAGCTTCAGCTCTGTGTGCTGAACGGGAGCAGAGCACGCACAGGAGAAGAGTTCCATTTGGGTGGTGGCACGGGGGGGGTTATGAAAGCAATCCACAGGCATGGTAACAAAGCACAATGCACTGCAGTGCTGCTCAAATTCAAACCAGGAACAAATTCTTTTAGATCTTAAGTGCTCCCTGAAGGACAGGGCTGCCTGAAGCACGAGGCCCTGCACAGGGGCACTGGGGTACACGCTTACTAAAGCTGGGTCTGGGTGCCTGACACCAAACTGCAGCTGAAATTCAAGCTAACATGCCCACAGCTCCTTCGCTGTCTGAAGCGCAAAAGCCAAGTTAAACATTGCTTCAGCTGGAGCTTACCCTTTGTACCTTTAAAACCATTATATTCAAGAGCAATGTCATTTATGAGCTGGCCGTGGGGAAGGGCAGGTGTCTTAACACTGAGAAATCATTTCAGTTCTAGGTGATAAATCCAGTCCATAAAATGAAAGCATCCAAAGTGAGCTCCACATCCAAGCCCAGCTCTTTTCTTTCTTTCTCAGTTGCCTTTACTGGGATAGATTCTGAGCTCCAAACCTGAACGACATAGTGGCAGTGGCACAGCTGTAACATGAGGTCACATCAGCAGGTTGCTGGCAGCTTGCTCCAATACCTGCTGAATTCAATGGAAACCTTTCCGTGAGCTTTGGTTTACTCCCTAGGTGACACTGCATGTCTTTTTCTTCTTTTAAGCATCGCAGTATCAGGCAGTTAAGTGTTATTTCATCTCCAGCCAGCTCCAGCTGACTGCTCAGCAGGAAGCTCAATCTCACCAACAGACCTCGGAGCCTTCCACTGGGAAGCAGCAGAGAGGAACATGTATCACTGGGGGTTGTTTTAATCATTATTTCCTTGGGGATAGTCCAAGTGGATTCAATATCTTAGTGACACAAGTTCACCAGGGCAGAGAAGGTTTCTTCTTGCCTCCTAACTCGACTCTGGAAAGAAAGTCCCAGAGTCTACATTGAACATAATACGCCTGGGTATTATGTGAATGGCCAGGAGCTGCCCCATCACTCTTCACTGGGCATTTAGGGGTGGGAGGGCACATACCCACTGAGCACTGTATCTTCAGAAGAGAGATTTAGCAGTTAGTAATGGGTCCCTTTCTCCCCCAGGCAGCTCAGCCTGTCAATGTGTTCTGTTCACATTCACAACATCCTCATGTACTTCAGAATGAAGTCTTAGTTTCAAAGGTCTGACATCTATGTAATGCACTGCCTGTTACTCATGAATATACAAGTGTATTTACACTGCAAGAAGGTTACTGTACATCTGGAGCTTGCAGGAACTGAATATCAATTGTCTCCCTCTCATAACAGCCTAAACTGAAGATGACATGAAAACTAATGCAGGAGAAAACCAAACCAATGTCCTTCCGTCTAGAAACTGAGGTGCACTCTGCTGTAGAGCTGGTGGCAAGGAAGCAGCAATACCAGAAGTGCTTCAGGTGAGTGATTTTCAGATCATTTCCTCAAAGGACACCTTCCCCTTCCCATGGTGCTAATGGAAGGCAGATGAACACTGGTACCTGGCACACGACACTTGTCCTCCTCTGCATAAAGGGGATTTGCTCCAGGCTCTCACAACTCTGCTGCCCCAGCATCCCGCAGGGCTTGCTGGGTTCCTCCATCAACAGCAATTCCTTTAACTTCCTTCAATACAGGGCAGGGCTCCATTACTTAAAAGCTTTAAGGTTCTTCATTGCCAAGGAGGAAGCTCTCGCCTACAGTTACCAGTAACAGGGAAAGATGCATATGGGACCTCACTGGTCACTCATAGTAAACTCTATCGGCATCCCTGCCTCCAGAAGCAGATGGAAATTTGCCTGTTGCTGTAAGAATTTTCAGATTTGTCATTTAGCTCTTCACAGAACCACCAAATGACAGAACCATGCAACAGGGGATACTCACAGCTTGTGCTGGTACCTGGAATGCCACTTCTCAGGCTGCTACAAAGCAAATGCAGAATCCTGTCTTCCACCAATCTCACACCTCCTGCATGGCAGCTCTTTCAGAAAGATGTCTGGGTTTGGTTTACAATACATATGGCTCTGCTGTTAGAAAGCTTTTCTGCAGCAGTGCTTGCAAAACACAGTCACACTGACTGAACATAAGTCTGTAAACTGCAAACTGTGTCCAACAACAACGCTGAAGAGGATTTGCGCACACTGCTTTGAGTCTCAGGGCCTATAAGTCTCGAGTGGCATTTTTAGGTGTCACACTAGACATCCATTATGCCCATCTGCATGAGTGGTCTCATTTCCTTACATTTACAACCTGCAAAAACCATGAGTAAACTTTGACTTTATGACTTTCTTTCCAGTCAACTTCGGCTTCGTAACTTGGCAGAGGGAGCCATTGTATTTAACCACCTGTGCAGACATTAACTAAACACAGGAGCTTTAAACCCAAGAAAACACAAAGTGCTAACACTGCTTAGATGGATGCTTGGGAACCTTCCAGCTTCTCTTAGCAAGATGAGGTTGTGAATGTGCAGCACCTTCACATAGCCTCAGCTCTCCCTTAATGTACAAAGACATAGGAGCGCTGCCTCGTGCGGGAGGATTTACAGTGTGAGAGCCATTCCCAGGGCAAGAGGCATTGCAAGGAAAGGTGCACCCAGGGCTTTGAGGAGGTCACAGCCTCTTGCTGTGCTGGGCTTGGTTGACAGAGGTTGTTAGCAAACTGAAAGCCACAGAGATTTCAAAGCAAAGCCCAGCAGGAGCTTCCACTTGTGCTGTTCTTAATGTTCCATTGCAAGACACCACCAGGTCTGAACAAAGCAATAGCCTTGCTCTGCAAGATCCTATCCTCCCTGTCGCACAGAGCTGGAGGGTGAACTGACATCCAAAGAAGGAAAAGCTTTGTTAGCCACATTAAGACTTGTTATCCATATTCCATAGGTGGGACATTGAAGCCCAGATGGAATAAAGCGACTTCCTGATGACTACACTGGCAGAACCAAGGTTTGAACCCTGGTACACCAGTTTCAAGCTCCATGCCTTAACTGTGGCACTATCTGTAGCTACAACTGGAGGAATAAACATAGCAGGAAAGCACTCAAATTCTTACAAGCTAGAGACATAACAGAGAAATGCATTGCAACTGCAGGAAAAGCAAACCTATGTCATACCCTGGCCCTTGTTGGAGTCTTTCCTGCTGTTTGGACACACCAGGGACTTGGATATCAGAGATGTCAAGTTTCAGTTTATCACCTCTATTTCGTTAGGCTCTGACCTGCCTCATTTCTTGTGTGTAACCCACAGCAGTGCATGCAGTGCCCATCTATGGGCTTTATATATGCAGCAGCACCTTGAAGTCTGAGCTGATTTGATAGGGAGAGAGCTAAGAGGCTGGAGCCAGTGTCCTTCACACCCACTGCACCAGGCACTGCCTGGATCTCTCCAAACC
>JAVHNF010061429.1:9519-23986 GCA_034783455.1 Micropsitta finschii | reverse complement strand
ATCTGAAGATGTCCCTGCCCGTGGTAGGGGGTTGGAACTCAATGGTGTTTAAGGTCTCTTCCAACCAAAACCATTCTAGGATTTCCATTTCCTGGTTCTTGAACCTCTGTAAGATCCAATTTTTCTCTACATCTGAGAGCCACAACTGATCTTCTCTTTGAACAAGAGCTGAGATACCTTCCACTGTACTTCTAAGCAAACAGCCAAATATTACCAGACTTGTATTAAAACAAAATTGGGCAACACTGCACAATGTACAATATTTATGTGAAGTGCAGTGGATGATGCAAGGACCATACGCTGATTAAGGCAGCTACTAAGTTGTGTCTTTTCAAGCAGAATTTGCCTTTCTTTTAATCCTTTCATATATTTTTATAGTAAATTCTTTCCTCTGGAACAGGTAACTACATGTGAAGGATCCTGCGTTCTGTCCTAGTTTGTTTTCTCTTTGTCTTTCAACTTTCTTTTATTATAAAAGAAGGAGAAAAAAAAAAAGCTTTGTGGGTGAATTTTTCCATGTCATTTGATTGCATGCATGTTTAGGTGGTGAGTTTAGGTCTGGTGAAGGGTGTCGATTACTTTCTGAGGTGAGCTGGGACCTGTTGGTAAACGCCTTTTGGATGAGGGATTGTGGATGGGGAAGGAGCTTTGCATCTCTGCATCTCTACCTTTACAAAGCCCTGTGGCTCCATCTCCCTATCCACAAGAATTCTCTCAATGTCTAGCTTTTTCTCTTGCTTCCCTCTCTTGTTTTTTTTTAGGCTGCCGGTGTTAACACCACGGACAAAGAAATTGAGGTTCTCTATATACGGAATGTAACTTTTGAGGATGCTGGGGAGTATACATGCTTGGCGGGTAATTCTATTGGGATATCCTTTCACACTGCATGGTTGACAGTTCTGCCAGGTATACACTGCTCTCTTTCTGTGGTTTTTCCTCTTTTGTTTTTCCCCTTATTGATTGCTGCAGAATTAAGCACGGCTTCTGTCTCGGAAATGGAACTTTACAATGATTTTTATTTAAACACAGTTGTCTCAAGCCAATGAATTGTTTTGTCATAGTTGCAACTCCAAAAACCTAACAATAGCAACAAAATAAAAGGGTTGGGGAATGGCATTTGCACTAAATTGAAGTATTTTTACATCTGTTAAATGATTATCTGAAATGCTAAGGAGCTGCATTTCCTTAGCACTTCACTTAGATGACTGAAAATCAGCACATTAATCATTGTAAACTTTTTCAAGAGGATGAAAGTCAAAGCTTCTTTTGAAGCTTTGGAACTAATTTGGCCACAGTTACATACTGGTTCATTAAAATACCTGAGCTATTCGGTGAACTTCAACTCAATTTCACCTATCATCGAAATTCTGATTTTATTGCCAATGGATTGTGTACAGAAGCAGTGTCTTCCATATCTTGGGAATCGGCTCCGTGCATCTTTAAACATTGCATGCTCTAAGAAAACAAGTAGTCGTTTGCTTTTACTGCAAAGCATGTCTTGCTGTTTTGGGGTTGATGATGTTTCTGTCCTTAAAAGAAACAAACATCAATGTGCTTTATTGCCTGAAAATTGTTATCAGCTGTTAGAAGATGTAACTGTAGTTGGTTTTGACACTAGTCAAATCTTCTCGTTTATAACTGTTGGCAGCTGCCTTAGGAGTTCCTTTGAAAAAGAACATGAACCACCTGAGGTTTGCTGGGTCATCTTGTGCTTACCATTTATTAATTGTTAATCCTAAGTAAAAGGTACAAAACCTGCATGTGCATATGGCTGAGGTTCATATTATTGGAGTGAAATGTTCCCATTTGCTGCAGATTTCTTACCCATTATTAAAATATACTGAGCAAGGCAACTCTATTGCATCTCACTCGTATGTGAGCACCGAGCCTGCATGGCCTGTCACCAAGCAGGCAAAGCAATACTTGTGTAGAGCTTGCTTCTGCAGTGTTTGCATTTTGTGAGTGCTTGAAATGTATTTTTTTAAACCCATTTTCTGGGATGAGATATTTTTATGAGCTTAGAATGGGGCACAAGAAAATCTCATCTTGAAATGTGCATTGCTTGTGGAGTGACCGCTGACTGCTGTGGAATGCTGCTTATCTGGGGGGTTGAATCCCAGATAAGGGATTAAGGACAGTGTTTGCACATAGAACTGCCTTGAAGATAATTTCAAAATGCTTTCAATCAGAGTAACAGCTGTGTAGAACCACTCCCACCAAAATCTAATCTCATAGGCTTGTAACCACTGATGAGGTTACTTGAAATATGCAGTCCTCATGCAGGACTCGTTAATTAATGTATTGGTAACAATTCAGCTTCTAGTTGCCTTATGCTTCTTAATCTCACACTGAGCTCTTAAAAGAACCTCAGGGGAGGCAGGCATCCAGTATAATGCAGCAGCCAGGTCCTTGAAACGCCCCTGAAACTCCTAACCTGAGTTTAGAAGTGCGACGAAGGACTGCTTCATCCTGACTTCCCTCTGTGTTCTGAGAGTCCCACTGAAAACTTTGGATTAACAGGCAATGCAGACTCCAGCCCAAATGTCTGTTTGCACATTTAGATGATTTTAGGCTAGCTAATTCAATATTTTACCCTTAGATGTGTTTTTATGTGATTAAAATTAACTACAGTGCTTTTGAAGTTTGACTTGAGCCACAAAATGAACGTAAGCCTAATTTGGGCACTTCATTTTTTGATTCTCCCCTAAAATTATACTCAGTCATCCACTTTTTCAATGTATATGCATTTACCTTTCTAGGCAGACACATGTATATGCCTATATGTGTATAGATACATGCACAAGCTCATACTGAATGGCAAACTGAGAAGTCAAAGCAGTAAAAGAGGAATTACTCTCAGATTGCAAGATGGCCTAAACATTCATAACATTCTGTATGTCACACAGTCACTGCAAGAACTGCTGATATTTTACCCTGTCAGGCTGTTCCAAGCACTGTGTTGAGCTATGTTTGTTACCATCTGCTAACCCTGTGGCATGATTGTTCCCTCCTAAAAACTTCCAATCCAGCTCCTGAAAAAGAAAAAGAATACCCGACATCCCCAGACTACCTGGAAATAGCAATTTACTGCATAGGGGTCTTCTTAATTGCCTGCATGGTGCTGACGGTCATCCTGTGCCGCATGAAGAACACCACCAAGAAGCCTGATTTCAGCAGCCAGCCCGCTGTCCATAAGCTGACAAAGCGAATCCCTCTGCGCAGACAGGTAACAGAAAGTAGATAAAGAGTTTGAAAAACCTTTTACCAAACAACTAAGCCAGCACATCCTTAGCTTTGGAATGAAAAGCTTTGGAACGGGGAATAAATAAACATTACACCAAGTTGCAGGGAGAATGGGATTTAGTCTGGCACCTAGGAGACTGGCATGGGAAGAAAGTACATTTTAACACGGCAATGTGTGTCTCAGGGCAAGGGAATCAGGGCAGGGATGTTAGAAAAGGAATGAAAAAAATGGAATATGTTCTGTATTAACAGGCTATAGATGGAAAAAATATATTTAAAGCATTTCAGGGCCTGATCCCACAGCTCATTGAAGTCAATGGAAAAAATTTTACTGACTTAATGGACTTTGGAACAGAATCCTATTTAATTGTGTATTTATGTTTCTAAGGTGACTATTATTGTAGTAACTAGGTACCAGATACAGAGAGGTATTTTTCAGGAAGAATTTTGGACACTGAGGGGAGGGAATTTCATAGCCAAGCATCCAGAAACAACCCCAGAATAGAAAAAGACTGTAATAAAATAAGAATTGTGGAGATACTGTATCAGCTCTTGGACAGTTTGATAAAGATGCTGATGCTTTTGAGTGAGGAACAAAAGCAAACATCAGATTTAAAACCGCCATTGCATGAAATATATTTTGCAATTGCTTGTGGCTGGCAATGAGTGTTTCTGGAGAGGGCAGTACCACGAGCAGCAAACCAAACCAGTTGAATGAGTAACAGGACTTTGGCTTTGTCACAGGCCATCCCTTGCCAAAACAACCTCCATTCCCACATGCTATCCTCTCCTGAAAGACTTGTCTCTTTTGAAGCTGGAGTTTAATATGTTTTGATTTTCTTGCAGTAGGTCTTCAGGGTAGACCTCTGAACCCACCAAATCCTACCCCAGGCCTCACCCCTGTGAGCTGAAGGGTTGTTGGCCCCTGAGGCTGTAGTTCACCTCGCTGTTCAAAATAGGGACCATCTGCAGGGGTTGCATCCAGGCTTTGCTCAGGGGGTTTGGATCTGAGGGTTTAGTTTGGGTCCATCTACACCATGAATAGGTTGTGCAGAATTTCTGCAGCTTATTTTTTAACCTGTCCAGAACATTCTTAGTGTCAGAGTACCTTAAAAATACTACTTCAGTGTGGGTAAATGTTTGAAATTCAGATGCACCATCACACATGATAGGATGGAGCTTGGTCTTGGGATTTTGAGCAGTATTACTTCATTTCTTTCATGGTTTCAGAATGTCTGTGGTTAAAATGCTACCAAGTAGTAACACTTTAGCCAACCTTCCTCTAAAGGGTAGTATTTTACAAAATCTTGAGGTGGGGGACATGAACTTTGACCTGAAAAATACTTGTTTTATGCACAAAAATGTTAATTCTTATTTTATCTGACTTTTCCCCCCACTTTTTTTGGTAATGTTATGATTTTACTCATTTGCTTAGAAATCACTGGGAAGAAGAGGGACTATGAGTGTATCAGAGTGATAAGCCCTCTGCTCAATCCACACATCTCTATGGCTAAAAATCTGTGTAGCTTTCTGGACAAAGAAGGCTTTTCTGATGTTGTATACTTAACCAGAGAGAGATACATATCAACTGCTTAGATAAAAGACATTTATTAGATTTCTGCCTGAATACAAAAGCATCATAATGACTCAGATAAGTTGACGGCATAAAAAATACCTCGGGTTTGGTGTGAGCTCAGTTGTGTCAGTTGGAAATGGTTCCTCAGGGGCAGAGTGTTATTTCATTGCGTGTGACAGCAGTGCCAACCACTGCCCTCAGTTTAGTTATTTATCATTAAATGATGCAATATGGACCTTCTCCAAAGCTATTGTTTCACGGAGGAAAAAAATATTTGTCTTACAACATGCCTGTCAGATAGGATTTTATTTACGTATTTTGTTTTTCTAGATCTTCTTCACCAAAACAGCATTTTGTTTTTAAAAGTGGCAATAGTTTTGTGAGGAGCAGTATATACATTTGAAAGTGCGAATCCTGTTTCAACCCCTAAGCAAAAATTCCACTACTCTCAATTCTCCCAAGTAGTTTTTTGTGAACAGGAGTTTCTCGTTGAAGGGCTCTCTGCTTTCATATCTTCAGAGGGGAAAGTGTAACTGCTATAAGCATTAGAAGAAATCTGTATTTCCATTCTGATGATTTCACTAGTTATTTCACTAATTGCTTGTATTAGCTTGTAGAAGCAGGATGAGACAAGGAATCACTGAAGACTTGCTCATCAACAGTGAAGATTCCTTAATTTTTCAGTTAGCATCTCCTTAGTCTAAGGCTGCAGCAGTTGTTTGGTTTCTGCATTTTTTTTACAGCTGGTTTTGAATATCAAAATTGTTGTCAAAAATCAAGAAACGTCAAAAATAATCCAGGAGATGTTTTATTTCATGGGCGTGTGTTTCTGGATTATCCAGATCTGTTTGTTTTGCTGTACTGCCAGCCTTACTTTTTGTTTTGGTTTATTTGCATTTCAGAGGTCTGTATTTAAAGCCTGCTGGGGTTTTGTCACTGAACCTTTATTTATCTATTGGTCATAGAAGGTTCTCCCTTGTCTTTGTGCTCTGTGTGTGTGTGAGGAATAGAGAAAGTGGCTGAGTTGTCTCAGGATGGGGGAGATGTTCGAGGCAGGTAGCCTGTGAGCTGGGCAGAGATCTGGGGCTGGCTGATGGGTTTTGTTGGAATTCCAGAGAAATGAGGCCATAGATTGGGGAATTCTTGATATTGTTTTCAAAGCTTTCTGCTGCTGGGTCAAGCTCCCTAAGGATCTGGATATGAAAATAATCCTGGTTCACAAAGAGGCATTTGCATGACTGTGATGCCATCTTGTCTAAGCAGGAGAAGAGTCTTGCTGAGTAACATATGGTTTGGTTTGCAGGACTAGATTCTCATACACTATTTTGTCTGAGCTACTACACGATTTTATCATTCCCCACATGCAGGCATTTTTTTTCCCCTGCCAAAATGCAGATCTTTTCACGTTTATAGGAGGGGTCATGATGAAGTCAGGGTTTATCAGTTTCCTCCCCCTACAAACTTCAGCCTCCATAGATCTGGTACTTGGTTTTTGAAATAGAAACTGCTTACAGGGAAATCCAGCAAGCAGTTCCTCCTTTTTATATAAAAGCAGAGATGTGCGCTGCTCTGTTGGTATTAGCAATGCTGTGTATTGAAGTACAGCTTGAGGTGGAGGGGGAAGGAGTATTTGTAGGATTGAACATCACAAGCTGATTCGCAGCATAGTCTTCAGGAGACCAGGTCGCTGAACCAAAAGGGTATGGAGTAGCCTTTAGTAGAATATGCATCTGTTTTGTAGAGCTTATTTTTCTCTTTTCAAATAATTATAATTGAAAAAGACAAAAAGACAGTCTCTGGTGACTTGCCCAGTCAAAGTCAAGTATGGCTGTGTGTCATCACTAGAGCATTTCATTATTGCTATCACAGTTAATCTGTCAAATATGGACCCCTCGACTTGGGTGTACATATGTGTCTTAAACAGGAAGGAATGATTTCTTATGCTTAGTCTTTTAAATACATTCCCATTAATTTATATCTACTGTTGTTGTTGAGTCTAAGCCTTCATAAAGATATAGTGAGTGCCTTTGTGATGAACAAAGACTGATTGGTTTAAAATAAGACTTAAGCTCACCCAGAAAATAGCTAATTCAAAATAATATCAGCTAGAACATGTAAAAAAGAAAAGTGACGTGGAACAAGTAAAGTAACATGATATTTCACATAGTATTGAGCTGCACAAATGTCATTCATTTTAAGGAATAGACTCGGAACTACAAAGATTAATACACAACTGTGAGTAGGATAGTTTGCAAGGAGTTTACCTTAATACCTATTTTAATTTCTTGCTTTATCCTTGGATTTCTCTGTATGGAAACCATTGACTTGCTCAGTAGTACTTATTTGTTATGTTGTTGTAGTTGTATGTTGTTACAAGTGTTTCAAAAGGAGTGCTTTTCATGAAGGGGGGATGATGTGTGCTTTAAATGTCAGTACCTAACACTAGGAATCCTCAGTTTTGTATAGTGCATTTAACCTTCTATTTTCCTAGATCCAGTCACTTAGGTAGACTGATTCTACCAACAGCTAACAGCATTACTTACTAATTATATTTATATACATATATGCATATGATTTCAAATTAACTTTTATAGCAGAGCCTTCAAAAGGACTGACAATTATAGGAAATCACTGCATGGCTGCTAAAATCTCACAGCATGAGTGCCAGAACTGACAGATCTAGGCTTCGGGACATGGTATAAATCATCAGTGGAAGAAAAAACCCTTCATAATCAATTACAGACAATTACACACTGCTCTGCAGCTGATTTTGCCACATGGCATTTAAAGATTCCAGCAAAGATTTGTTTGTTTTAAATGCTCCACTGCTTAGAAATGCTTGTAAAGCATTAACTTAGAGCTGATTAAATACAGTGTGTTGGCCAAAGGAAAAATACATTGGGGATATAGTCATGCATTGGTGCATGATGTTTGGACACAGCAGGCTATTTTCTTTCTGAAGTGCAGATGTTGGGCTAAAGTCCTGTATGAGGCTGGTACTTTCCTTGGTTCTGGCCTCTTTAAATGCAGAAAGGAAGCACACAAAGAATATTTTATGGTGGAGGTCTACCTTTCTGTTGAGGTTGAGGTCCTGTTCAGTATTTGCTTAAGTCATGCTACTTCTGCCTTGCTTTAATTAAGCACTCAAAATAGTTCCTTAATGTTGTGTTATCACTTAAACCAGGTGTCACCAACACACTGAGTAGACCTTGAAGAAGTCTAATTCGCCTATATCAGATGTCCTTCATTGCTTCTCTGCTCTGGCTTGGCTTTGTTCCTTTATCTCTGAGATAAAGGTGGTGAGCTGGGCGACTGCCCAGAAGTTCATGCATTCTGACTAGATGTCCAGCTGCTGCTTTTTGGCACCTGGTAGACCCCAAAGTGGCCCTGAAGTCTGTATATTGGCCATGTACAATTACAGGCTTGAGGCAAATACCATGGGTTCTATTAGGCCTGTGTCCAATGTACCTTGAGTCTTTGCATAACTGAAAGCAAAAGGAGCATCCACAGACTTGAAGGCAGCACCACATGCTAAAATGTAGGGCTTATGTCAAGAGTGTCACTGGTTCTTGAGCCTGCATAGTAGGAGGCTAGAGAATAGTGCTGCAAGGACCAAGGTAGAAACAGGCTTTCTATATATGCTCTTACTTAAATGTATACATTGAAGTTGACCATGTCTACTGACCTTGGAGTAGGTGGGGTTTTCCTTATTGTTTGATAGTGCACTCTAAGGCAACAAAAGAAGGTGCTTAAGGGATGAGTTCAAAGGTTAATTCTCGACTACTGCAGAAAAGTTGTAAGGCCATTTTGAAACAAAAAATCTCCAATCAGAGGCCAGCCTGGGTTGGCTTCATCTTTTCTGGAGCAGATTTTTATAGCCCTTGAGCTCCTGTAACTCCTTGTACTGCTCCAGTTAATCAATCAGAAGAATATTCCCTGGGAGTACAGTCCATTTTTCTTCTCCCAGACAGTGAGTAAGTAGTTCCTCTGGATTTCTCATCATTCCTATTAATGCACTCTGGTTACCTACAGCATCTCTGGCCAGTCATCCAGTGTGAAGTAAACATGTGCAGTAGGGTTAAAAGGGAAACTGGCAGAGTCTTTCATCTGTTTTTTTCTATACATGATTACTGTTTAACTTCTGTGTTTAAAATGCATCACCAGAGTATTTCTGTTTTTTGCAAGTTTACATTTATAGGCTTTAACCATGCTAAGACTGCTGAATTGTAGGCTAAGAGCTAGGGAGAAGATGAAACTCTGGCAGAGATCTGAACAGTGTCTAATACAAATATTGCACTCACGAAGAAAAAGACCCCAGAATGTTTTGGGCCATTTCTGATACATAAGGGGTATCTAAATTCGGCAGTTTCACTTCCATGCCTGCCTAATGTCCCATGGAAACAATGGCTATAATGATAAAGAAAGGCAAGGAAATAAATGCAATGTTAATAAATACAGGAGAATCAAGACTTGCATAAAGGTCTTGGTAGAATGGCTGGAGAAAAATGGGTGGATTTTGGAAATGTGGGGGAAGTGATCATAGAGTATTAGAAGGTTTGTAGTGAGAGATGGTAAAAATGGAATCCAGAAATAACAGGAAAATGAAATTCAGGGCAACTCATAGGGGACAGAGGAGTTGCCACTTTGTTTGTGGACATTTGCCCATCTTGTAGTGCTGATCTGGTTCATTTCATAAAGCATCATTTTTAAATCATAATGAAAATGAGCAGAAATATAAGCAAAAGTCTGATTCCAGCCCTGCTTCTTATACTGGCTTGCCATATGCTCCAGCAGATATGTTCACCTCTGTAGAGTGGGTATGGCAGCATCTCTCTCTTAGACTCTGCTCAGCATTCATTTACTGATTTATTTAGAGCTGCGTAGTCTGCCTTAAGAGTAGTTTTATGTTTGTATCCCAAGTGGTCACTGTATGTATTATCCCAGAGGAATGTGCCAGGTACTTAGATTTGCCAAAATAAATATTAAGATTGAAGATGGTGGAATGAATGAGTGGGGTCCAGCTTTCCTTTGAATGGTACCATAATTTGTGCAGTTACACTCTCTTGTTCCATAGACACCTTAGTATCTTGCATGCAGAAACTGGAGCTTCAGATATCAAGAAAGGGCCGTCAGCTGCAAAACTGATTACCAAGGCTATTTTTTTGATAACAATCTTTAACACTTTTTCCTTATGAAACCTCTTTCCAGTCTTCATCTCTAGTCCTAGAAAAAGGTGTCAAGAAGCCAAAACCATTTGATGAGATGGGTTTGAGGATGTCTTCCTGCAAAAAGACCTCTTGAAACAAGTGGTCAAGAGTTATGAAGAGAAATCTGTTTAAGAGCATTAGCCTTGTCTTGTCAAAATACATTGTGTAAGGGCATGACTTGAAAATGCCTTCCAGCCCCATTCAGAGGAGCTTGAGTAATTCCGTGGGCTGAGATGCTGTAATTGCTAATTGGGCTTCATATAAAGAAGCAGAAATATGGACTTTTCAGGTGTTGTGAAGACAAGAGGATTTTGTGTTCATATCAATGTGTCACTGATTTGCACTTTAATGCTATTAGGATCTATTTGCTTATAATTGCTTCATCTCGTTATAAGATCTGTGGAACAAAATTGTAACCTGGTGACATTTTACATAAGCAACCTTGGGTATTATATGAGCAAACCTGGTGTCAAAGTTGACTCCAGGCAAAGAGGACAAAGGTCAACAGTGGTAGTTGTTCTGATACTCTAGGCTTTCAACTTGGACTGAGTCCCAGCAATGGTGGCTGAGAAGCACCTCCTGCCACCTGATGTGAGGATGGTACCAGTGATGGCACTGTGAAAGAACCTGCATCTTGCTTTGGCCACAAGATTTGGGCTTGGCCAAGCCTTTCATGGCCTGAAGAGAGAAGAAGGATTCACCCTTAAAGGAGGGGAAGACTGTCAATACAAGCATTTTTGTTTTGTGTTTGTATTCACTTGAAACTCTGAGGTCAGCAGACAGCAGGTTGCTGCTTGCAGATTTGGGGAAAGAGCCTTATGGAAGATTCTCACCAAAACAAGTTTTGTTACATGGATGGAAGAGCTGCCTCCTTTTTCAAAGCAGTTATCATTAAGTGTCTTTGCTCTAAGGAGAATGTTGAGACCCATGAGAAATCATACTCCAAAGTGAATTACATTTCAAAGCATTGGACATTATTTTTAGGAGCTCTTCTCCACATTGCCTGCAGAATCTTTAATTGAAATTTAACTGAAAACTTGAGTATCCCCCAATTATTGTGATAGCTTTTTCATGCTTTCAATATTAAATGCTTAGAAAATATAGAGTCATAGAATCATTTAGGTTGGAAAAGACCTCCGAGGTCCATGAGTCCGAACGTAAACCCAGTACTTCCAAGTCCACCATTAAACCATGTCCCTAAGCACCACATCTGCATTTCTTGTATAGACTTCCAGGCCTGGTAACTCCACCACCGCCCTGGCAGCCTGTTCCAATGCTTTTAATAACCCTTTTGGTGAAGATGTTTTTCCTAATATCCAACTCAGCCCTTCCCTGGTGCAACTTGAGGTTTTTCTTTTCTTGTACTATCACTTGCTAATTGGGAAAAATGCAACACCCACCTTGCTACAACCTCCTTTTAGGTAGTTGTAGAGAGCAATAAGGTCCCCTCTGAGCCTCCTTTTCCCCAGGTAAACCACTTCAGTTTCCTCAGCCATTTCTCATAACACTTGTGCTCCAGGCTCTTCATCAGGTTTGCTGCCCTTCTCTGATGAAAAATATAGGAGCCTTTGCAAAAATAATGTTTTTAATCAAAAATCCAAAATTTCAGTTTACTTTTAACACAAAAGTAAAATTATCTTCAGAGTAAATGCATTTAAAACTTACATGGGTTTTGACCTATGGAGCAGACACAGCCTTGACAGAAATTAGAGTTACTATTGTGCTTACAGGGAGGGAAAATATGTGAGAATCATGCACTAGAAACAGGACTGCAGGTTCACTTCCTAATACCACTGTTCTGAGCTGGCTTGGTTATCAGGTGCTGCTGGGTTTCAGGTTTTGGGTCAGAATTACATCTCTGCCTTTCTTTTTTGCATCTTGTATTACAACAATAGGTGTCAGCCGACTCGAGCTCCTCCATGAATTCCAACACGCCTCTGGTGAGGATAACCACTCGCCTCTCCTCTACTGCCGATGCCCCCATGCTGGCAGGAGTCTCGGAATATGAATTGCCAGAAGACCCAAAATGGGAGTTTCCAAGAGACAAGTATGTAGTCTGTTTCCTTTCGCACTACCTGTAACGTGTCCTTTTAACTCAAGAAACCCTGGGAAATCTCAGTTACCCAAATCTCCTGAAGATGAAGATGCAATTCAGTCATCTGAAGTCAGTTTGTTTAAATAGAAACTTAAATTTTCTCTGCCTGTTGTTCTGGTTTTATTTTCAGATTTCTTGTGGGTTTTCAGATATTCTGCTAAAATGCATCTCCTCTGTCAGGAAAGAGTGAATCTGAAATGTTGTCGCAAAATATATATGGTCTAGACTGGGAGAAATAGCCACATACAAGCACTGGTGAAGGACAGTCAAGATTTCATCAAGCAATACCTCTGTACATTAAGCCATGTTCTTCAGTTATTACTTAGTTAATATTTATAGAGCAGGTAATAAAATATCATGTAGGAGATAAAATCTAGAATATGGTATTAGACAATCTTTTCTTTCTGTCAAGACTCTGGGTAGGATTTGTTTTGATTTTATATTAGCCTGTATTAATGGAGATGGTGATTTTTGATTTAGGGGGACATTTTGCATATTGTGTGTATATACGTATAACTTCTGCGGCTTAAATGTATTAGGTTTCAAGCAGAGCTTGCTGAATTTTGATATATGCAAATTCATGTGGTTCCATAATGTTTTCTTCAAAGTCTGTTGACTAACATGCAAAATGGGCTTCTGAATAATCTAATTAAAGATGTAGCCGCATTTTGTAATATAAAGAAGACATGCAAAAGAGAGATAACGCTAATACAGGTAGAACCATGATTATAGATTAACGTTAATACTAACTCGAAGAAGTCTTTAGGTGGCTTTGAGAAAATAACCCCTTTTATCATGAGCAGCTCTCTTTGAAAGTTCAGGGTTGTAACTTTTGGATGGCGGAGCTGTAATTTCTGAACCTTCTGACAACTGTTCTGGAAATCGTTTTAATGATGTAGCTGCAAAGCAGTGCAAAATGCTGTAATTGCCACCTGCAGGATTCTAGTCAACAGTGGGGGCCTGTATATGTGCTTCTGTCAGCCCGGACCCTGTGGGGATACACTAAATGCGGAAAATTTTAGAGTGCTAAACATTTCAAACCAGCATTCAGCACAAATGGTGGTGGAGCAGATTTGCAATGAAAGGAGGCTATTTAGAGGCAGTTTATTAGGTTGGGGGGCAGGAGGCACACAATGAGGGGTTTGTTACTTTAGTCGTAGCAGGGCAATAGCACATAAATTAACCAGTTTCCAATGCAAATGTTTGTTCACTGCCAAGATCCTAAATTCAATTTTAGTTCTGGAGTGACCTCAGCATAGCATACGCTGCCCTTCAGTCTTTGCACCTTTTAAAACCCGCGTTTGCTTTAGAAACCGATCCAAAACAGCTCGAGGAATTCTAACCGAGGCAAAGACCGCATCTGACAAGGAGTCAGCGGGCTGCCCTCCGGAGGAGCCACCTCTCACTTCTGCCTCTTGCCCAAGCAGATAAGCAGGGTTTTCAAACCACTGTGCCTTGGTTTAACGCTCTCCTGTGGATATGACAACCTCTCCCTGTATTTCACTGGGGAAGACAGAAGTCCATGCTTTAAGAATGAGTCCCTATATACACTGTCTCCGTGAATCTTGCTTTTGACTATGAAAAGCCAATCCT
This sequence comes from Micropsitta finschii, assembly GCA_034783455.1. Taxonomy (NCBI): domain Eukaryota; kingdom Metazoa; phylum Chordata; class Aves; order Psittaciformes; family Psittacidae; genus Micropsitta; species Micropsitta finschii. The sequence goes on along the minus strand of JAVHNF010061429.1, from coordinate 10,272 downwards.
GAAGAACTTGGTTATGAAAATGCTTATCTGAGTCTGACCCCTCCTCTGGATAACATTAGCAGCATCGAACTCATCAACCTCCCTTCTGGATTTCTGCTATGACACTGCTTCTGATTGTTATATGATATTCTCTGCAAGTAAAAGAGCCCAAATCTGTCCCTTAAGCATTTAGGCTGGAACAAAAAAGATTTTGCTCAGAGGCTTTGAAGTTTCTTTTAATTCTATCTTTTTGTCCTCATAAATCTGAGATTGACATCTCTGTGTCTGTTACAGCTGAGCAGGTTTTGTAAGCAGGTATGTGCTCTGCAAAATGCACTTTGCACAGCATGCTAATAACTGCTCCTTTTAAAAGGTTTCTGATGTGGATACTGTGATTATGACCAAGTTTCAGTTTCTTCCAGTCTCTGCTTCCCACTTTCTGAGCAGAACCTGGGTGCTTGCAGGCAGGAGGCATCTTCTGTTACCCTCCTACATGACACTTGTGGCAAAGAGCCTGCAGCCAAGAAACACCCTCTATTCTAGACCCAGCTGTGGGTAAATAAAGCATCCTGTCTTACCCCTTAAAGGATCACAGGGAATGTGTGAGGGTGTTGGATCTTGCTGGAGTGGCTGTAAAGAACACAGCTTGTAGGGGATGCTTGGATGTGCCAAGTGCTCTGTCCCATGGGGGTGCTGTCGGGCAGAGAGAGCATTGCCTCCATATGCATGGTGGGACTTGCAGCAGAGAGCAGAGCTGGTGTCTGTGGCAGCTCC
>JAVHNF010061423.1:35665-47517 GCA_034783455.1 Micropsitta finschii | reverse complement strand
GGTGAGTGATGACTTGTGACCATCCATCCCTCGGGAAACTTCCTCTGCAGCACCAGCAGTGCTCAAGATGTCGCAGCAGGCTGTGTGAACTTGACTTTTCTTCCTCTGTGGTATGCTTGCTTTCTTCTAAATTGGAAGCTTTTTGTATGAGGGATTAAATGGGCCGTTGACACCAAATACTGAGGGAGCATCAGGGGAAAATACAGGTTATAGAAAGAAATAATAGAAGAAAGTGTGTTTGGATTCCTGCAGAAATGTTCTCCAAGAAACCCCTTCAGTGACCACAGATGCTAGAAAATAACAACCAAAAGGGTTCGAATAGCAACATTTCAAAGTACTTGGGGATTTTCTCCTCTCCTTTTTGCTTGTGGGGAAGTTAATTTTCTTACTAGGGCAGCTTTAAGGAAACTGGCAAGTAGAAAGAAGGCGAGATGATCCCCCCTCCTCTCTCCTTTCTCAAGCTGAGAGAAGGATGTCCCCATTGCCATGTGCTTGTCAGTACAGGCTTCAGCTCCCATGCTGCATTCCCAAGAATCTGCCCTGAGATATCTGCTAAGGCAGAGTGAAATGTAGCAAATGGTGTTTCAGCAGCACAAGGGAGAGCTGATGCATTGATTTATGTGTCTACTCCTAGGGATACCGTGCCAGCAATATTAAAAGCAAGAGTTTGGAACACTTTCAGGCTTAAAAATGAACTGGAGTTTGTCCAATGTGTTTTTATTAGACAATGTCTCTCCCAAAGCTGCTAAGCTAATACCAAATTGTCAGATTGCCCACGATTTCAAATATCTTGGAGGATGGATTTCACAGATCTCTTCAGATTTGCTTACTTTCAAATGCAGTCTGTTGTTGCAGAGCTCACTTGGAGAGTTGTAAGATGTTGCTCTCAAAGGCTTTGTCAGGGGGAGTGCAATGAGGAAGACGCTTTTACTGGGACAGAAGGAAATATTTCAGCATATTCAACTCCAGAAACCCTCCTAAATCCTAAAGAGAAAGCCCAACCCAGCCAGGCTTGCTGCAAGTGTCGAAACATCACCTAGTTCATCTCTTTGTTAATCATATGGTACCACAATTAGGATTCCGGGATACTCCTATGATTGCTGAACCAGCTACCCAAGCAAGAGGTGAAACTGTATCCATGAATAGTAAATACACATAGCTATGGGACGGTGATCTGCTTTTTAACATGGCTGGTGGAAGTATTTATGGTTAGATAGCCAAGGTATAGAGATTACTTTCTTAACAGCTTGTGTAGTGATCATGCCACAATGAGGTTGGACTGTTGCACTGTACTTGCAGTAGGATTGGGGGCTGACCTCATTATGAAGGATTAAGGGTGAGAGGATCCTTTTGCCACACTAAAACAGTGAAAAAGAGACCTGACAAATGGCCCTGCTGCTTCAGGTGCATGTTGAGCTGTAGAACTTTGTATTTTGCTTTGGATTGAGGGTTTCCACTTGGAATTTTAATGACAATAATGGGAAAAAAAGAACCTCAGATAAAGAGATATCTGCTGTCTGGTCAGGATCATGGCCATAGGAAGCAGTGGCCCTACCAGTCTCATGAGATCTCAGCCAAGATGTTCATGCTTGGGAGATCTTGCTTGTTGGGGTGAAAATGCACTGCATGCCCTTTGCAGCTCTTAGACAAGTTTCCTTGGGCCTTGTTCTGAGTGTGCTTCGTTTTAAATGAGACTGTTCCCATCCTCAGAATTGAAGCATTTGCTGGATGGGGACCAGCCCTTCCTTGGGCTGTGCTTGCCTTGAGGCAGGATTCGTCCCCAGGCGGTTTCCTTATTTGCTTTATTAACTGCAGAAAGGGCTATAATGCTTCCTAGGAAGACAGAAAAGTCTCGTTTTGGGGGGGGACGACTGGTGGGTGAAGGAGGTTTTTATCCCTCTGGGGGGAGAAGGCCCAGGGCTTTTCCTGATCTCAGTGCTGCAATTAAAACCAGCTACTCCTGAGGGGATTGTTTGGTCTTCCCCCTCCTTCCCATCCAAGCTGCATGTGAAGTAGACGGACATAGTGTCCCTATTGGTTGGGTGTTACCCAGCCTGGGGGAAAGAAATGCTTATTTCTGCTGTCTCTTCTTTCTGCAGCATTGCCATATTCCAAATTGCTTTGCCAGAGAGCAGCACTTGGCCTTTTTTTGCTCCCATTTATTTGGCCGCATTCTTCACTTCCTACAGAAAACAAAATGAAAAAGAACCAAAGCCAGTAAGCCCTCTTTTCTGCTTGTTCACAACTTAGTGCCATCTGTACTTAACTGAAAAGAAGTATGCTACAGGCACTGCTTCTGTTTCATGGTGATGCTCATGGCCATTGAGCAGGGCTTTAGCCTGCTCGCATGGCATCTTGCAAGCCCAAGCCTGCGGCAAAGATGCAGGATGTGGGCTTCTCTGTGGGGCATGGCGAAGCAAAAAGAGTTGGTGCTGCAGCTCCTGGGAGTCCCCCCTGCAACTCCTGGAGTGATCTGTAATCTCTTGTGTGGTATCCAGTACAATGTATAGCCTGTGAATGGAGCTGTGCAAGATGGATGTGGACTGGGAAGGGCCCATTGCCATTATTTTGTGTTCTTCCAGTTTTCTGAGCTGAATATTAGGGGAAAGGCCTCTTTTTGACTCCCTGAAGGGATTTTTGATGGTATTCCAAACGCCCTAGCTCCTTCGGGAGCAGGATTTTGACATACATGTGTTGCTGTTGAGCACAGATTTCTGTTTCCATTTCCATGCTGTTTGTGACAGTCAGATCGATTGTCTGTATTGCTTTTTGGCCTGTTTTAGCCTGGCGGGGAAGTTACTTCATTGCATCTCTTCAGCTGAGTAATTGGGAAGCATCCCTGCTCCCCAGCCAGCTCACTAGCATCCAACATTACATGGTGCTGGCTCTGGGCTCAGCCATCCCTTGTGCCAAGGCTGTGTTTGGCCAGTCCTTCAGGAGGGCAGGGGAAGATGTTCCTCAGCTGTTCCTCCTCCCTCTGAAGCCTGGGCTATTGTGGGCAGAGAAACACACAGAAACAGCTTTGCTTCTTGAAGATCAGACCATGCTGGATAGAGCATCCCGGCTCAGAAGCCCCCACCAGACCCATCTGAGGGTAGGTATGGATGGTACTTGGGTGGTGGGCCCCAGAGGTACCAAAGACAGGCAGGGTGCTTCCTCTTCTGCCTCATCTCTTGCCATTTTGGGCTGCAGTTGTGGTGCTATTGCCCTTGTTTCCAAACCTCTGCTCTTCTCTTCTCCCCCAACCAGGTATGGCGCAGATGTGGATGTGAATCACCACCTCCCTTCCCGTGGCCCCAGCCTGTCCCTGCGGCCCCTCACCACGCTGGTGGTCTGCCCACTCTACATCAGCGCTGCCTACCACAACCTTCAGTGCTTCCGGCTGCTGCTCCAAGCTGGAGCCAACCCGGATTTTAACTGCTGTGGGCCCATCAACATCCAAGGCTTCTCCCGGGGCTCCCCAGTGTGTGTGATGGACGCTGTCCTGCGGCATGGCTGTGAAGCGGCGTTCATCCACCTCTTGATTGACTTTGGAGCCAATCTGAACCTGGTGAAAGTGGAGGCCCTGGGAGTCGAATCCACAGGAAGGGTCAAAGTCAACCCTGAGGCTCTGCAGGTGTTCAAAGAAGCAAGGGGTAAGTGGCTTTGATTTACTGAAGTCTGGTTCTGTCTCGCTCTGGATTCAGGAGAGTTCTTCTGAGAGTTTATTTGGGAGTTAGGAGCTGTTCAGGTAGTAGCATCCTCTTTTGGGTCTGTTCAGTAAAAAGATGGTATAGACAGATTATACCTAATTTAAAAGATAACTGGACTTTAACAAGCTGTTAAGCAAAGTGTGAATGGCTTCACCACCCCCGATACAGCTCCCCTAGAGCTGTTGCTGGCCAGGCAGGCATCAAGCAGGACAGGACTATGGTGCTGGCCTCTGTGGCTCCCTGGCACAGATCCTTAGTGTTGCTGAGCTGCTGCTCTGCCAGCATTGATGACTCAACCCAGTGGCTTCCCCATGAGCCTCCAGCCAGCTGGTTTTCTCCTGTTGCATTTGGTACATTCACGTGGTGGTTTCCTCCCTCTTGAGTCCTTCAGCCACCAGCAGTGCCTCTTGCACCAGTTTGTAACTTTATCTTTCCCAGCTCCTTTTTCCATTGCCTAACCATGTCCTCAGCAAGGTTTAGGCAGCATGGGCCTGTCAGAGATGGCCTTTGGATCTGTAGACCACAGGCAGGTTATGGCATATCCAACAAGATCCAGCTCTCCAAAGGCATGCAGATGTACCCTCACTGTTCTTGGGTAACCCTGTGCTCTGCATGGGGAGGGACCCAAGAGGTGTATCTGGACAGGCTGCTTGGGCAGTGAAGCCCAAGCTATATGGTGGTAGCCAGTGGCAGGATGGTGGTGGAGAAAGGTGGGAAAAAGCTGGGGTTTGGAATTTCACATCCTCTGGGAAGCAAATGGGTTACAAAAGAAGTGAACCAGAGTCTCAGACCTGGTCATGCCTAAGTTTGCCTGCTGTTTCTCTCTTTTTATGACAAAAGCAGCACCAGTACAGTGTGCGTCCTTGTTCCAGCAAGGGCAGCACGTCATAAAACCACCAGGCTCAGCTGGTGAAGACCAGGACTTTGCACCAGGTCGGAAGTGGAGTTTCCCTTCTGAACTCCACAGGAATTTCCAAGGGATTCAGGCCGTGGGATACAACCCCCAGCTCCAAGTTATTCAGCTTTGCATGTGCTTGATTTTTCAGACTGCTTGGGCTTTTGCTGGGAAAAGAGGCACACATGAGCTGCAGCACATGGTTTCCATTAAGCCTGGGTTTAGGAGGCAAATGGGACTCTTCAGGTAGAGCATGAAGGATAATGGAGTGGTGCCTTGGAGGTCCTGAATCAACATGGACACCACCAATGTGGATGTCTCTGTGCTGGAAGAGCTCTCCATGAACTGAAAAGAAGCCATCAAAAGAATGTTGGTGGAAGGCCGAAGCTGGCTATCAGTGCTGTTGTTTCCCAAGGGGGTGATTTAGAGCAGAAATAAAGGCCATGTCATCTTAAAACAATCTGAATAGCATAAAGCCTCCCACAGCCTCCCCTGGTGTGGATTTGGCAGTGATCTCTTGAACCCTCTCGTGCAGGGACTGGCTCCATGGTCACAGCCCCATGCAGCCTCCAGCTTGCCCTTCCACACTGCTTGTGTGGTAGCTCATTGCTCCATGGCTTTGGCCTCCTCATGGGGGAGAATCTGTGCATGCTCTGCTCACAATGCTACCTTCATGTTGCTGTGTAGGATGGAAGGAGTAAATGGCTCCTCAGCTGTCAGCCAGAGCTCAGCACAGTTTACACACTGTTAGCCCTCTCTCTGAGCCTCAATAGTTGTTCTCTTTCTTCCTTGCAGGCCGCACCCGGAGCCTCTTGTCTCTCTGCCGCATAGCTGTACGAAGAATACTTGGCAAATCCCGGCTGGATCTGATCCATAGCCTTCCAGTCCCAGACCCCATTAAACAATTTCTACTTCATGAACACAGTTAAAGGGCAACTGGCTGCTTTCTGGGACAGTTTGATTCAGTAAATGAGTGTGCTGGTCAAGCCAGATGCCAATCCTAACTCTTCCCTCACAGTGAAACACTGTGGTGCTCATGGAGTGCACATAATTCCCTGCCCCTGTGATTTTCCCCTCCACATTTAGGGTGCAGTGATTTTGTGTGTCTATTCTTAAGCTGCTGGTTATCTCACTGGTGATTTCTTGTTTGCAACTGGTTGGTCACTGGGGCTGGTAAGCTTCTGTGGCTGTTACATGAGCAAATACAATACATCCTATAGCTGTTAGCATATGTCTGTTTGTTATGACTACCTCTGTTCTTGATCTCTGTTACACACACATTGTGTCTCAGCGTGGGGAAGTGTCTTTCCTCTTCCTGTAGTGTACAGGGGAGTTTCTCCTCACCGTGATGAAGGTCTTGCAAGAGCACTGTTCTCTTTCTGCCATCACTACCTGACATTTCCTCTTCTGTATGAAGTTTGTGATTGCTGCTGTAAAACTTGGTGTATTTTCTTCTGCCCTTATGGTGTGAAACCCATCGTTTCCTGCCCAGTGCTGGGTGTTACTTGGAAAATTGTATCTGCGTGCAGCAAGGTGTCTCTCTTCGTGTACAGGCTTCATCACACAGGTGGGAGAGTAACAGAATATGTAATCCTATTCTGTCTGAGTCACTTCTATAGAGCACCAGAGCTGCTGGGGCAGCTTGGTTCTCCCTCCAGCACTGTAATGGACAAGGCAGGGGCTGGCTGGTCTCAGCCTGGGACTGGGTCAAATCTTGTGACTGCTGCCATAGCACGAATGAGCAGATGTGACGAGAAGAGGAAGAGGTAGTTTCACCTCTGGGAACTCATAGCTCCAAAGCCTGTTGTGGGGATGTGATCCCCACTGCAGTGGCAGTGGGCCAAGGACTATGACAGCACATGAACCTGGGCTGCTTTTTGGAAAAACAGTGGCTAAACTCATCTTCTGTTCCCTGTAAAATGGGTTTGAATATTTGAGAGTGGCCAAGAGCATAAGTGGAGGGAGGAGGTGCTGAATGAGGTGGTTCTATTGCTGTTCTGGATGGTAGTTGATGCAATACCTGTGAATGTATCTGTGTGATTAGGAAGAAAAAGACACCAAAATGATCTCTAGACTGCCTGCTTGCAGTACTGTGGTGGTGATGATGTTACTGAAGGCCCAGTAAAGTAGCTGACAGTGCACAGTACATAGAATAGAAGATCCTACTTACCTGTTACTCTATATCCCACCATGTCAGTAGGACCAGAGAAAACCTTCCCAGATCCACTTCACAGGTTCTTCTGGTTGCATACTTCTCCTTCCAGCATTATGGGAAAGGGAAAAGAGAAAACTTCTTTTCTTTTCTTGATGAGTTAGAGAGTTTATGTGCTTCTAAACGCAGCCTTGCACCCAGCAGCCTGGGCTCCTTTGATTTCCATTGCTGTTTGCCTTCATATCACAAGCTCACAGGATAGGCTCACTCTGCAGTGATTTGACGGCCTTTCATAGGGATCTCTGGGTCATCCAGTTCCTTGTATAGGAGACATTGTCAAAATAGTAGCTTTAGAAGGGCAGAGATGATGGTCCCTCAGGATCTGGGGTAAAAGCTCAGGTGATAATTGGTATTTGCTTTTACTTTACTGATTCAAGTGCTTCCTAGTTGATTTTTTTGGGTAATTTGTTCTTTGCCAGATGTTTTTCCAGATGTGATCTTAAAGATGATAAGGATTTATTTCTTGTATGGTATTAATGCCTAGGGACCTGTTGCTGAGAGCTGAGTCAAGTGTGGAATGGCAGGGACAGTAAGCCCCACTGGGAATGGACTTTGGTCTGATCACTTGACCTACTGCAGTAAGAGAACTGGTTGTTGAAGCTACCTTGTATTTTGATTTCAGATGCCTTTGGCTGACACTAGAGGAGCAGATCCTCAAGAGCTGCACTATAGGTCTTGATACTAGTTAGAAAATGTTCTTTTCCAGAGGTATAAATGAATGCAAACTCAGTCCAGTTTCCTGTTCTCCCATGATGGGATGCGTTAAAGGTAGAGTTTAATAAGCAGTGATGGACTTGCTGGTATGTTTTAGTATTTGCTGAAGAACACTTGCCTTTTGAAGCTGCTTTCAGAGGAGGAGGAAGGGCAAGGCCCTGCTTGTTTCCTGTTACTCCAATTCCATGGCTAGGCCTGGAAGATCCTTAAATTGCTTGACTCCCTGATTTTGGGGTAAGGTGGCAAAATCTGCACTGCTGAGAACAAGCTAAAGTGTGATGGTTACATTCAGGGCGTCGATGCTAAAGCAAATGGTACTTTTACATCCCTCCTCAGGTGAGCTCTAATGGCAAGGCTGTGTAGCTGTAGGCATGCTCTCAAGGTGAGAAGGCAGCCGTTTTGCACTGTTTTCTTTTCAGGCTTGCAGATGGTTTAGGTTTTCACCATGCTGGAGGCCAGGGCAGCCCATGAGCATGTTGCCTGGGAGAGTTGTGCGCTTGCTTTATAGAAGTGTTAACACGCCTGAGAGATGCAAACAGGTTGTAAAGCCTCTTGTCACCTTGCTGTCAGAACCATAATGTTTTGCAGGAGCACGGGCCGACCATACTTTCCAGCTCCAGTGTATTAGAGGCAGAAAAGGAGGTAGGTTGTCTTGAGAAAGCACCATTCAACTGCTGCTTTGGGTTGATCCTTTTTTCTCCCTTGATTTTTGACTTAGTCATGTACCCGTTAGTGCCTTTTGGGTGAAGGTGTCAGGATGGGGAGAGCTGGCTCCACCTGGAACGAGATACACTGTGAATGATAGGAAGTGGTCCAAGGAAATCGAGAGAATTTAGTTAGCTCAGTGCCTGATGTAACTTAAAGCCAAGGCTCTGCAGATGAGCTGTTACGGTTTTAATTCCAAATGCTTCAGTATTTGGTTTGCTGACTGTTGTGCCCTTGCCTGATGATGTCCTGCAGTGTGCTTATGGATAGCCTGCTATTGCACCCTGAGCAGTTTGGCAACAGTGCTCCCTTCCAGAACACTAACTCCATAGGAGTGAAACTGTGAAGAGCATCCTCTCCCCATGCACAGAGTCAGTGCTTGGTACTGCCAGGATTCCTCTGTAGGCCCTACTGGTAAAGTCAGGCCATGCTGGGGGTGAAGACGTTGGCCTCTGGGTTGTTCTTTTGACTTCAAGCTTGAAAGGACTACATGGATTTTCAAATCCATCTGATGTGGAGTCCAAAGGCTTCCCCTGACCATGGATATGTCTGATCCACAGGTCAAAAGATGGTTCTCCCAACCCACTAGCAAATAAGCTTGAGGTTCATCAAACCCTTGGACATTTGCAGAGTCAAAGCTTTGAAGGGCAGGAGGTATTTTGCCTGGACCCATCCAACTGAGGGACTGTGCTTCCTGCATAGGTCTCTGTGTTAAACTTGGATGGTCTTTCAGTCTTGAGGGCCTGAAGGGAGTCCAGCTCAAGGGGACAACTCATACTATTAAGCCGTAAGTGCAAAGACAACTGTTAGATTGAGTCCCTGTGGATGTCGGTTGCTGAAGTTACGTAAACCCAGCTTTGCCTGAGTGAAGTGCTTTAATGCACAGACTTAGATCTGGAATTTTCATTGCAGGGAGATAATACTGAATCTCAAAATAGATCCATGCTATTCATAGACCTGCGTATCCTGTCCGGTAGGGCCAAAACCTACATGCTCTGGCTGTCCCTGTACTTTTAAACTGAAGAAACAAGTCTTCCAATATGAAATCTGAGTTACATGCGCATATTATGTGTCTTTGCACTATATAAACAGCATTTATTTTTGCCTTAACTTGGACTTCACCATTTCCTCCTATGTAGCAAAGTGTTCTCTTTTGTAAAAGTGTTCTTTTCCATGTTGTCACCTAACATGAGTAACAAACGAGCATCCTGAAGTCATGGGTGGGAAATTAAACTGTTAATTGTGTGTACATCCCGTGTGCTGAAGAATGCCTGTTATGTTTGTGTGTAAGATACAAAGCATTGTGTGCAAGTTCGGGTGGAATGGGAATGACAAGATTTGGCAAATGCTTATAGGACCAAACTGGATCTGGACTAAGCAAAGCAGATCCAAAGCAGCCTTTTCGTATGGAGGCTTTCTTCTTGTCTTTGTTGCTATGGGGGCTTTCCAGATCATGAGATGCTGGTAACTGATACCCAGATATAATGTTGCTGCTCCAAGCCCTGTCCAGCCTGGCCTTAAACACTGACAGGGATGGGACATCCACAGCTTCTTTGGGCACCCTGTGCCAGCGCCTCAGCACCCTCATAAAGGGTCAAGTAAAGCAGCTTTAACACCCAAACTGGCCTTTGAGGTACAGCACCTTTTTAGTCCTACCTGTCCCACTGAGGAAAGCATCCCAGGACAGAACAGAGGTGCCAGGGTCCCACTTCAAGGTGCTAATCTATGCTCTGGTTTTGCTCAGGGTAAAATGACTCTGCACAGCAGCAAGGTCACATCTGAGAGTAGATAGGTGGTATCTGTAATGGGCCTGGATCCACGGGTAGCTGGATAAAGATGTACCAATGCAGGAGCGTGGCTTTGTGCCTTGGGGAGGAGGAGTCCAGCTCTATGCAGCAAAGAGCATGGACCGGAGCTGCAAAACCCTGAATCATGCCTTGGAGGCTCTGACTGCTCCTCTGCATGTCCTGTCACCGCTGGAGGGGGCCGGAGAACCGTGCTGCCTGCATCAGGCAGGGGCTGGGCAGTGGGGTGCTGCACCATTGCTCGCTCCTGCCTTGCCTCCCCTGGACGGTTTTCAGCAGGATTCTTATAACAGCTTTGTTTTTCAGCAGATGTGCAGGTTCCATCTGCAGCACCCAATTTCTGTTCTTAAGCACAGGTGGTAGAAAGAGCATGGCAAGTACCTGAGGATGAAGTCCCTGTAGCTGTTTCCAGTCCAAGGCTGGATTCCTGCTATTTTAGGCTTCCTGTTCTTTTCACCTGGGAAATGTGTGTCCACGTTGGTGCCAGCATTCCCTCTAAAGGCAAAAAGAGAGCTTCTCCTAAGCTGGAAGAAAACCATCAAATGAGTTGAAATTACGGTGATTACAAACAAAGCAAAACAAGCAAGACATCTCCAGCCTTGATATTCCTTGAGTTTGGAAGCATCTCCCTCCTGCCTCCATCTCCACTCAGGCTTGTGCAGTAGCCACACCAAGATGGTACCTTGCTGGGTAGTAGGTCAGCAATAGCATCGCTGTGCTGCAGCTTAGGAGCAAGGAGATGCAATGTCAACTGGGAGAGATCTGTGTGTCTGAGCTGCAGACCTCAGGAAGATAAACAGGGAGTTTAAACAGGCTGCTAGACTCCAGCCATGATTTTGCATGCTGTTAACTTGTCCTCTTCTTGCTTAATTTCTCTTAGAGTAGAAAGCCTGGGGCTTCTGGTCACTTCTCACTGAGCTTCAGGTATGGCTGGGGAGGGGAAAGAACTCACAGGTGAGTCTGCCTATGGCTTACAAAATGCCATTGCAATGTTTTCCTTCTTACTCACACTCATTAATTTTATCTCTACATCTAATGTGGAGTTCCCTTCCCTGCAGCAGCAAGGAAGAGGATAGGCTTTGGCTGTGCACTGTCTGATGCTCAACTATGTGCCTTGGGCTATGAGAACCGACCAAGGCTGCAGTAAATCTCATGCAGTCTCAAAGCATTTCCTCTTGCATGCTTTGCTTCCACTCCCCCAGCAGCTGCTGGGGAAGCCCCTACTTGTTTAACTTCATTTTGGTTCCCTGTCAGCTCCTTCAGGCTTCTCTTCCCTCTTCCCTCCCGGATGAGCTCTGTCCTCCGCAACCTGAAGGAAAAGAAGAGGTCCATGTGTTGTGCCTGAGACAGGGCAGTACACACAGGGGATGTCCCAGCCCTGCACAGGGAAAAGGAGGCTGCAGCCCCCCAGAGCACAGTTGCACTGCAGAGCTCACTAAGCCAGCTCCAGGTACACGCATTTCCTGCTGCTTTCAGCACATCCCACCCCCTCCAAACCTGATTTGTACTGCTCTGTTTTGCACTTTTTTCACTCTTCTTTTTTTTGTGTTGTTTATGCTTCGGAGACAAATGAAATCTGCTTTTGTTTACTGGAAAGTATGCTTTATTTTCCCAGCATTGAGCATCTGGTGTTTGTAAAATGCACGATGAGTCTTTCCAACAGAAAATGGGCCAGCCTGAGAGTGCCTGACCAGGAGCTCACATGGGCCACAACCTTTCTCCTTCAAAGGTACTAAAAGGTCCAAGAAAGGTACCAAGAAAGTGTCACCACAGTGGTGAACATCATAGAGTCAGTGAATGGTTTGGGTTGGAAGGCACCTTAAAGCTCA
>JAVHNF010061422.1:35442-48498 GCA_034783455.1 Micropsitta finschii | reverse complement strand
AAAAGGAAATTTTACCTCTCCACATCTGAAAACTGGTTTTTAAATTCTTTATTTATATTGAGAGAAACCTTGAGTCAGCCCCTGCTGTGCATCTAAAAGCCACATTTAGAAGTTTTCTGTAAACTGCGGTAAGGGATTGTGTGCCTTTGTTTACCTCAAATGCTGGAACAGTCATGTTTAAGCAATGGGATGGTCCAAAATATTTTGACTGATATTTTGACTTGCAGCAACTTTAAAGATAAGCCTTTAGCCTTGTCAAAAAAGACCATAGCTCAGAATAACTGGGCATCCATCCTTCAGAAGAGCAGACGTCCAAGTGAATAAACCTCATCCTGCTTCAACCACCTACCTCAAACCCACCATCCATCTCCTTGAGGTAGACCTCCCGGGTTTCAGTGGTCGTGCACACACACTAAGCCTGCACATAAAAGTCCTACTGAAAGACACAGAGACACCTGGTTTATAAAAAATGGCATATAATAGATAGTACATAACATCGGCTAACTGGTATCTGTTGTGCTGCCTCTGCTCTATCTGGTCCTGTGGGTGCAGAAGACAAAGTCTGGTTTCACCCATCTGCTGATGCCAGCCCAGCACCTTTCAAAGGCTCCATATTCACAGCAACAGTAATAACTTCAGGCAGCAGAGGAAAGATTTGGAAGCAGCAGTATTTTCCAGTTAGAATCTCATGTCTCAAATAATGAGACACTTGATGCCTGCCTTTTGCTGATAGCTGGCCAACTGCTTGCTTTCATAAGAAATGATTTGCTGATGAAAAGCCAAGTAGCAAAATGCTGAATTTATTTACTACTATGTAATTTCATGTGAAAAGAGATAAAACCAGCCTGTATCCTTGGCTAATGACTAAATATTGATTTTCTAGCAGTTGTTTTATCTTCACCCAAATCATTGTTTATTGATGAAGGCAGTTCAGTTTCTGGTTTAAATAGGATTTGCTGAAGTTTATGTAACTTGTACATGATTTGTATGTCTACCCATAAAACCTTTACATATATTGGAGTAGCTGCACTATTGCCTATGTGATATCCTAATAGACCTTTAAATAATTAGCAGTCAATAGGAATATGGTAAATACAACAGGGAGAGAAACTATGGAAAGTTAGTTGAAAATATATACAAAGTCATTATAAGGCTATGTTACAGTAATATAATGATACTCTACAGACTATGTATAGTTTCTGGGTTCCACCAGAAAGGACGGACTGACTCATTTTCCACCAAACAATTTCTTTTTCTTATTTTCTAGAGATGCTAGCAGAAATATGCAAGATATCAATCTACACCACCCTCTGGTGTGTATTAGGGTAGTAAATCAATATATGAAAGAGTGGGGCTGGCATAAGATAAGCACCAGCTGCTGAGCCATGCCAAATGTGGAAGATGACCTGACCTGGTTGTGAAAGCAACCCAAAGCTCTGCAGAAGCCTGGGGGTCAATGTAGATGAGTGAGTTGTAGTCAGCTCTTGTGTCATACTCCCTCTGGCCCCTAAGTGTGAGTAGAAATGACATTATGCAAATCAGCCTCTCCCTGTTTCTCTTAACATGCAGCTTTGGATAAGGAGCTGGTTGGTAGACATTTTTTTATCAATAGGCATAAGTCAATGGTATTTCAGGCTTTGTGGTGAAGCTCCTGGGCTTTGGCTGTTGAGGGAGGCAGCAAATAAAACTGACAATGATTCACATGAAAATTAAAAAGAGGAGCATTAGTCCTTCATGCAGCACATATTTAAGACTTGAAACCCTTGGCCAGAGAGTACAAATTCTTTGAATAGGCCTAAAAAGCAATACAGGTTTGCTTGGACAAGTTTGTGGAATTGAAATCCACATTCAATCATTTATTTAATATAGATACATTACCTACATCCAGTAGGTGTATCTGTCCAGAAAACATAAAGTACCTGGGGGGAGTTGTCATTATATGCCTGCTTTGTCACTGTTCTCCCCTTTTCACATCAATTATTCACCTTTTTTGGCTTTTGGAGCTTGAACGGACCTTTGATCCAGCCTTGTCCAGCCATTTTTACTCTTTAAAATATTGAACTCACACTCCACAGGTAATTTTCTCTGTGACCTATACACAAGGTGCAACCTCATACAGGAAAGACAACTGATGAAGTAAGTTTGCCTTGTTATCCCACTTAAGTCTCACCTTATGCATTAACAACAAGTTAAATTGATTTCATGTTCAGTAGAGAGTTCACGTCTTTGAGTCAGCTTCAAGAGAAACAATTAATTGGTGTATGGGGCACCAAAAAGTAAAGAGTACTAAAGCAGAGCTTCATCTACCTCCATAAATTAATAAATAAATCTTTTTTTTTTTTTTTTACTTTCTTAGCTGTTCTGAACTGAAACTGCAGATTTCTGTCTTCCAGATTTCACGAAGAGGCAGGATACACTGTCTTTGGACTTCTTGTAGCATCTAAAATTACTTCTTTCACTGCAAGGAAGAAAATGATGAAAGAAACGTAAGTGGTCTTATTAGCAGTTGCTGTTAAAAGTAAAATAATAAAATGTTCATTATTAATGAAAACCATCATGAAATCTCTCCTAGCTGCATTATAATGTAAAAATGCTACTGGAAATATATGTTCCTCATAAGAAGAAACAAGAGGTTATACTTTTCCTTAGCCCTTCTATTACTCGTCAGTCACTAGCTCAGTTAGCTCACTCATCAGCTGCCTTCTATCTCTTAGCTCTTTTTGGTAACAGAAGCTGGTTGCTTTCTATCTGCTAGCTTCTTTTTTGGTAACAGAAGCTGGCAGCCATCATCAAAGTCAGCAGTAAGCACATCAGTTTGCAGGAGTTCAGATGTAGGCACCAACACCAAGAATCACACACCCACTGGTACAAAGATTAGAAGTGAAGTTCAGCCTGTTTGTGCTGGGAAAAGCAGTCCTAATAATTTACCTGTTTAATCTGCTTTTCACCTCAGCAACTGTGAAACTGGATAGGCAGAACTTTAGTAGAAAAACATGAATGCAGCTTCTAACCTGAAATTACCAACATAAGTACAAAAAATAAAGCATCAGTGCTCTGATTTCCCCTGTTTTACCTGGTTTTCTTTGATGAATCAGCATTTCATTTGCTTTAAACAGGAAGCCCTGCTGTGATAGAGTTGTAGCTCTGTTTGCACTGTTGACTGTTCCCTGCTGTTTAAATGTCAGTTGTTTTGGATTTGCAGAGACATAAGGCTGTAAAACAGTCTGTGAAGGACTGTCATTTGTAGATCCCAAGAGGAAAATACTTTTTGTAGCAAAATGGGTAGGTGGGAAGATGGTCAATGAAAGGTGAAAGGGGGAGCAGAGTACATCAAGGACACTATAGTGCTGCCAGCACCACAGGCAAAGGTTTGTGTATTTTGCTCCCCAGGAACCTACCCTTTCAGCAGCAGAGCCTACACAATGAGTACCCATCTGCACCAGAAGGGACAAGCAACTGTCTATGCAACAGGGCAAAACAGGAAAGCCAAACACCTTCTTGAGCCAAAGTTCAGTTTCAAGTTACAGAACTAGCAGGAGGCATGTGTGGTGCAGACTGCCTCACCCTGCCTTCTTGTCCCATCAAGCAGCTTTTTCTGCTTTATTGGTCTGAGTTACTGGGGTTTGCATAGTGATTTGAAGTGGCTGTTGAAGTTGTAGTTTTGGGGGCTTAATACAGAAATCAACATTTAGGCATTATGCAGCTAAAGACTATAGTCTCCTTTATAGTACCAAGCTATACCTACACCAAGCTACCATAACACAACCCAGATATGTAATCTTGCACAGAGAGAAAATTTCTGTCATCACCAGTAATATGTCTCAGAGAAGTAGCAAACTAAGCAATAAAAATGATGGATTGGTTTTTATTTTCTTTTTTTTTTTTTTTTTCTTGAGTGTAAAAGCTATATTCTGCTATAGGAAAATCAGAGAATCCAGAAATGAGCTGTATTGTACACACACGACACATGCATATGAGACTATGAAGTGTTCTGTCTTCTAAGTGTTTTATTAGTGAATGGCTAAATAGTAAACATGAAGTAAGGTTAGAGGAAGTTACTCCCTGATTTTATAGCCCAAGCTAGAAGAAGAGATGATTAGAGACACTAAGTAGTAGTTTATCAAGAATAAGTTGATGCACCATTTAGATTTCCAACTAATTTAAGAGTCAGAAGGGCATGTTTAGAATCAGCATTCATAGCATAAGCACAAGTACTAGAAGCAAAGAGGTGATGAATAGGATTGATAAACCTGCAAGCATTCTTTCAAGGTGTATTTCAAGCTTAGGCTTCTGGATAGCAATTACGGAGGGCATTATTTTTCATTTGAGTTTATGTCCTGGTAATCAATTATACATAGAGTTGGATAGCAGCCCTTTTGCTTCACCGTTAGAAGAAAGCAAGTAAATAAAAATGGAGATCCTGAATGCAATGACTTCTCTCTCCCCCCTTTTTCTACTTTCAGTTTCGGGTAACTGAACTAACCATGGATTTCTCAACTTTGAAGGAAGCAAACCTGCTCTACACAGTGAGGCTGACTTTGCTATAGCCTAACCCTGTCTTCTTTTCTAGTTCTGCTTGTCCTTGCAATTATTCCTCTGGCTTAAGATAACTCACAGTGGAGCTCAACACTGCAGGCCATAAACTGTGTATCCCTATTGCTAAAGTTTCACCGGTCTCCTACAGAAGCAGGAATTAATGTTACATGGCTGGGGTTTCTTGACTCATGCATATCATACTGACTAGCATAAGTTGCATGACAATTTGTGTCTGTCTCTCTCTACTGCAAGTAACTATGCAAGTAACCATTATCTCTAACCTTACACAGTACATAGGCTTAAAGCCCTTAGAGGTAGAAACCTCACTTAGTTTTACATAGATACAGATGTAGGTCATACACATATACAAGCACCTATATGCAGAGTTCATACCTGTTATAACAGGTCTGTAAAACAGCTAAGCAATAACAATATTGTTGGCTGGCCAGAGACAACAGAAGAGAAGTATTTGGGGGTTTCATATTTTTGTTTTCAGAGCACTACAGCATCCTAGTATTAGCTCTGCTTTTTGTCCACAGCAACCACACCTATACTAGTGAGTTAGGCTGGGATTTGAGTACAGTGCCCTGAAAAATCCTTGCTTACACATTGGCTTACCGTTTGTAGAAGGATGGAGAATCTCCTGCAAGGAAATTCAGACACAGAGGCTATAGCTCAGTAAAACTGGGCAGTGCACTGCTCTTCTGGCCCTGTGGTCAGATAATGTATGTAAGCAGTAGCTCTCCTACAGTTTTGCAGTACTTAGCCTTAGGTCTCCTGTGCACCTTATGTGGTGTCCCTCTACCCCTCAGACATATCTTCAGAGACCTTGGAGTCAAGGGAGAGCCATACTGCAGGGGAAAAAGGGAAGGGTTTTCATAGCATGAAGTAGTGGGTGTGTGACGTACGTCCTGAGAGGTAGCACTGAGAGCATGTTTGAGGTCCTGTCATGGTCTCTGATAGAAGAGCGCGGGAGAACAGAGAGAACTGTATTAGTCTTGGCCACACAGTCTACTGGGAACAGTCTGTTGTGCGTGTGCATAAGTCCTGCCTGTAAGAGTGCTAGTTGGCAGAGTCCAAAACAGTGACAGGGAGCATGCTAATTCAGTGGACTGTCAGCAAAGCACTGCTCAGATTCACTTCCATTCTTGTTTTATTTAGCAAAATAATTGTAATCGAAGGAACTCCCAGCCTGTTTCTACAGATAGTGTGGAAGCCTTCAGTTTCAGCTATCTGGCATAGCAAGCTGCACCCACACACAGGCAATGCCACCAGCAGTGAGCAGGAACCACATGACACCCAGCAATCCTTTTATTTGTCTATGCCCTAGTTTTCCTATCTCTGGTACAGGGATAATAATGTTCCTTTTCTTTTGCTGAGGGTCTCGGTATCTCTGAAGGAAAAAATTGAGAAGCATTGAGGTTAAATGCAGACCACATAGACTCAGTATTGTTGAAGTGATATTTTAAAGAGTCTTCATTGTTTCCTACACTATTATTTCAATAATTAAATTGGAAGTTTGAACAGACACATTTACTTCCACAAAGAATACACTTACTAAGTATGGTAAGCATTTCCTATAGGGAAAGGCTACTGGATTTAATCAATTGCTTTTTGCTGGGTGTCTCTGAAAAAGTAAGTCCTAAGTACATGGATACCAATTTCATGTCTTAATTAAAGAGTCTATAGTCTTCAGCTTTCATTATAAAGCATCCTAAGCTTGTAAAGATCATAGAATCATAGAATAGTTAGGGTTGGAAAGGACCTTAAGATCACCTAGTTCCAACCCCCCTGCCATGGGCAGGGACACCTCACACCTCCCAGTGCTCCTTTGTACCACCAAACTCCACATAAAAGGTGCTGGCAAGTACGTGGTTAGTATGGCATTTCTGCTCAGCTTTTTGGCACAGCCCCAGCTCCAAACAGGAGTGTGTCCCTATTTCCATTATATCCTGTAGTACCTAGCCCTGTTCTTTACCCTCCAAAATGTTCCTGGAGCCTTCTTCCCCCACCGTCCTCATTCATCGCTTGGTTCTTAAATTTTCATAAGTCTTCACTTTTCACAACTTCTCTTCGATTACCAAGTTCATAAATAGTCTTTCTGGTATGGATGACCCATCTTTCTGATGAGTCATTATAAGCTGGGAGAAGACCAGTGGTGAGGGGAACAGGGCTGGCAGATAAACCTGGATGTATGCGGCTGTGAGTCCCAAGCCCTCCTTGCCAGGAGGTAGCTTTGCTCTTTGAGGAGGGACCTTGCTGGGTGGGATCTCCAACCTCTGTTGTTTCCCCACCTCCTCCCACATCCCTCTCTATGTCCTCTGGATAAACAGCCACAAAAAGGGAGTCTTTGTTTCCAGCAGCTTTGGGGAATGGCTCGTGGTGGTACAGATAACCCTGCTTGCAAGCAAGCAGAAAGGCTGCAGAACAACCGGGTGGGTACACAATGAATTATTCACCAGCTGTTTCCTCTCCTTTCAAGAGTTTGCTGTAAAACCAGGGGCCAGAAGTGGTGCATGTGAGAGGTGTAATCAACCACATAGAAGGAGCTTGAGCTTGCAAGGGTGTTTGCAAGCTTGCAAGGACTGCTTGCTGGGTATGCAGTCCATCCTGGTCACGGGGACCTGGTTTGTGTCTGAACCTTCATGGTGTTTGACTGCGAGTGGCCCATGAATGTGCTTTCTTTCCTCTCTGGATGCCTGCTGAAGACCTGAAAACCTGATTTACAGAAGTGCCAGGTGCCCAAAGCTTTGAGAGACGTTAGTAAGACTGGTGCCTTGAAAATGCAGAGAGGGTCATGGTGCCTCAAGCCCTGATGACTCAGGTCTTGGGTCTTTCTGCTTGAGCCCCTGAAATCGATGGCTGTTTGCAGCCTCTCCTTTGCATGCCCCAGTCCCTAAGGCAGGGATAGTGACAGGCCTACACTCCTTGGGCTGCAGTTAAAGTAGATGCTTTCACATTGCCGGAGCACTGGGCTGCATTGGCAAGGTGCTCTGGAGAAAAGCCCATGACAAGAAAATACAGGTCCTGAGTCCAGCACTGAGAAAAATGATGTTGAGCTCAGGCTAAGCAAGTACTGCTCAGTCTAAGGGCTCTGTGTTTTTGTTTCTGCCTTTGGCTGAAAACTGTTGGCTAAGATGTAAAGATTTCTGTTTTGTTTTTTTTTTATTTTTTTCTTCAACCTGGCTATTCCAATTGCCATGAAAAATATGTCCAGGGTTTTTTTTATAACCTCCTACAAGCTCTCAGTGTTAGCCTCCACTCCCCAGGGTCCATAAAATAAATGGGCAGAAACACTATAAAAATGAACAAAATCCCCAAACAGCCAGTTCATGTTCTGAGGGTCTTATTATTAAGCACTAAAAAAAATTCCTCTTCTTACATAATATGTGATTGTTTATGAACCTGTAACTCATTTTAAGGTATTTGAAACAGCCTTATAGTAGAATGACCTTTTAGAAATAGAGCTTTACAATGGGACACAGATGACTGCACTAAGGGGCAAGAACAGTGCAGATGTGAAACATTTTATATATTTTAACATATTCGGAGAAGTTTTACCTAGAAAAAGTATAGGTTTCTAAGAAAATAAAGGTAAAATTGTTCGTTTATTTCATGTGTTTGGCTTTAAATAATATTTGCCCCCTAGGCACAGTGCTTTGAAAATGTGGCACGTGAGGCCAAATCCTACCTGATCCTCTGGTCCTGTTGGATGTGGGTGGTGGGAAGTGCTTTCCACCCTCCCGGTTTGCATGCTGACAAGGACTAGGCATGAAGTTGAGACTGGTTCAGCCATTCCCCAGCCCCAGCCAGGTCCTGTTCTAAAAAGAGCAAAGTTCTAGGTTCTCCTTCATCACTGGTGCCATTCTGCTCCAAAGTGTACCTTTGTCATTAAACCAGAGGGTGGCTCCAGGCTTTCCTGAAGTCTGGAAAGGGGAAAAGGGAGCCTGTCTGCCAAGGGAAGGTGGAAACAGCTGAGTTGGTAAGAGGAAGCTGGCCGTGCTCAGGCTCCGGCATCCGTGCCCTCTGCAAGTGCGTTGGAGGGGGAGGTAAAATGTTTCTGCCCCTGAAATGGAGACTGAGCTGGCCCCAAAGCAGGGCTGAGCTCGTGCTGCTGCTGATGACGGGGGGTGCACGATGACAACCTACATGATTACGTTCCCAGCAGTGGGTAAAGCAAAGTGTTGCCAGATGACGACACTTCACACAGTCCCAGGGATGTTTTTAGATTCAGCTATTAATAACTCCCTACGCTTTAATTTCTAGGAACATAAATATGTATCCCCAAATGCTCCCGATCATCGCAGCCCTCATCAGGCTGGCAGTTGGTAAATCAGCGACTGATTTAAATTCTGTCCAAGGTGAAGCTCTATGATTGATTAGCATGGCCAGAGCCATCCTCACCTCACTTCTATGCCAAAATCTTGGCTGCATGTGCTCATTACAGTGACAGGCTGGGAATAAAGCTCAGGATAAAAGCTGTAGGAGCTGGGCCAGTCCTGAAGCAGGCTGGCATAACTTCAACTGATTTGAATGTGAATTGTGCTCATTTAGGCCAGGCCTGGAATTTGCCCCTGGCATGGGCTGGCTTTCTGCAGCTTCACTAAACCTGGTCATTTATGCCCCAAAATGCTGTTTGTGGGAAAAGAGCTGAGAAAAAGCAGACCCTGGTGCCAGCCTAAGCTGTGGTTTTGCCTATGAAAAATTAACTAATAAATATGAGCAATTCTTTTTTCTTGTGCTCTTAGATTTTAACTTCTGTTAAGAATTAACTAATGAGTGCATACAAATGTGTGTGCATGGGATGCAAACACATAAACTTCCACTCACGAACACACACTCTGCTGGCTGATTATAGTAGAAGTGTTTTGTTTCTGGATTTAAGCTGTCTCCAGATTTAGTACTTTTGGAGTTGAGATTTGTTATGCTGTACACAGGTCTGCCAAGATGCTCAGTGCAAAGGTTGGGTTTGATCTGGTTGTTGCCAGTTTCGTGGATGATTTGGGATCTAGGCTTTGTCACATAGTCGGTCCTGTCTCTGACCCCAAAAGTCTCTTTGGGCTCTGGAATACCTGATCTTTTGCTTTTGAGGTACATGGGTATGGTGGTAGGGTCCCACCAGACTGGAGATCAACATTTCCACTTCCCCCAAGGGTCACTTTGTGGTATCTTTTAGCTGTTGGGTGACTAAATAAAAATGTTCAACCTAGTGGCAGTGTAGGAGGGACATCACCAACCTCACTGGTGGGAACACACGTGAGCATGTGTATGTAAGGCCAAATACAGTGTTATGTCTATCAAGAATATATTTGCAGGTGACAAGTTAGATCTGCTGAGGCAAGAGCATCCCCAGTCCCTCCGTGGCTGGCAGGACCACATCCCTGTGCTCAGCACTGCCTCTCCATCCTCTGGCAACTTGAAAATCACCCAGGGTGAGCTGAGCTGCTTCCTCCCTTCAAGCTCAGCATGGATCTGCCAGCCTGAAATATCACCCTGAGTCATTATCTGTGAGAAATGCAGCTCTTCATGGGATCAAAGACATCAACCAGCATTGAAAAAGACTTACCAGAGCTTTGATTCTGTCCCCACTGTTCAGGGCAGGACAGCCACCCCCAGGAGCAACAAAAAGCCATACCCTCAGCTATGCTATACTTTGCTCCAGAAGCAAATGGCACTTCTGGGCAAACCCCTGGCCACTTTTAAAAGTATTAATAGTTTAAAGTCCCACATCTGGAAGAAGGTAAAACAAACCACTGTTTAGGAAGCCCATATTCTACTTGCTCACACCAGAATTATTTTAGGACAAAGAGCTGTGGCATTTGCAGTCTGGTGTGACACTCTTTGCGTGTATTAATTTGGTCTTGTTGCTGGGGAGACTTTCTGGAGAAAGTAATGGTGGGAAGAGAAACAATGTACAGAAAGCAGAGAAGGAAACTGGAAAGTGAAGTTTTTTCCCCCCTCCAGTGTTAGAACCAGTGTTCTGCCTGGAAATGGTCTTCACCAGCGGTGGTGAAATGTTTTTGTCTAGATCTCTGTGCCTGAGCACAGAACAGGAGAGACAAGCAGTTTTAGCCCCAAAAATGTAGAAATAGGAGTGTGAAATTATGCTTTCCTGCTGCAAAATGTGGCAGCCACACCACCTTATGTGGAAGTACCCAAAAGCCTACTGCAGTGAAGAGCAAAGTGTGGCTGTAGTGATCCAACTGCTTATTGAGCTGGGGAGGGCCTGAAATCAACTGATTTGGTAACAGCATGTTTGTGTCTTGTAATCCTGTATTAGTCTTTAAAATGCTAAATCAGGAGTGAAATTAAGATTTTTCTCACTGGATTTAGTTCAGCCTTTCCAATTGGGATAACACAGCTGAATGACACATTCATGGGAGTTGTTACATTTCATCCAATTTGATTTCCTAGTTTGTCTTGAATAGCTGAGGACTTTCCAATAAAACAGGTTTTAGCTCTGCAGGCTGCTCAGAGCAGGTCATATTAATGATCCATGGATAATGTTACACAGAGCATCTCAGAAATGAGAGGGTGTACTTTAAACCCAGCCTGCAAGGCCCTGGGCTATAGAACATCAGACTACTTATTCTAGCACCGGTTTTCCCAAGCAGGATAGAGGCTGTATGAAACAATCTAGGGGCTAAGAAACTCCATTAAAGAACCAATGCAAAAGCCTCAGGGGAGAACATGCACTGTGCTGAACTGGGTGGCACTGGTTTGGAGGCTACTGGTACACAGGGAGCAGTGGGAGATGATGTTTCCTAATGTTCAATCCCCATGTGCAAAGGCTGTCACAGGATGCATGACTCATACTTAATGGGCCTTCAACTGTTTTTGTTAATGTTGCTGTTCCAAATGGCTGGGGAAAGGCCATCAGAAGAGATCCCATGGTGGGCAGCCCATGCACAGCCACAGCAGGACTGGAGGGAGGCTGTTCCAAGGGGAGGGCAGCAGGCTCAGGGGCCACATCCACCCTTGCCTGCCTGACTTGGTCTGGGAGGCATCCTTTTCCTGCGGTGGGAGAAAGGCATGTGTGCACAGGGAGAACTTTTTTGGGAATCCTTTGCAATTGGGAAAATCCCCCTGGTTTCTGCCAGCCAGCTGTAGGATAGCCTTGGTACCAAATGAGGGCTTCCCAACCCTTCCGTAGCATGGTCAGATGAAGGCATCCTGTGCACAGTGTTGTGAAATCAGATCTGTTTTTTTGCTGTGACACAGATCTCATTTTACCTGCCTGTTTCCTACCCACCAGGAGCTCAAGGAGACAGCTGTGTCTTACGTTAAGCTCTTGCTGGTGTTTTCACAGCTTTTAGTTGCAGATCTTAGTGCATGGATGGCTAGCAGCTTCCAAGAACCCCTCTATGCATGATGTCTTCTCTGTCTCTTGTGAAACAGAGAGGTATGAGCAGAAAAGGAAATCAAGTGAGTGACAATGATGACAGAGTCCATCACAAACTGAATGAACCTGCAAACCCCCTGTTTTCAGCTATTTACATTCAGAAACCAAATCTTCAGGGTTGAATTTTTCTTGCTCAGTTCTCATCGGGTGCTCAAACACACACAATACCATAAAAATACAGATTTCCACCTTGTGTGTAAAAGCAGCGAAATGAATAGTTTTAGCACAGCTGACTCTTGTAATGGTGCTCTACTTTCGAATACTCAAACATCCCTTTAGAGCCCCGGGTCCTTGTTCCTGGTGTTAGAATCAAAAGTTAGCTTTTATTTTATTTTAAATTCTAATCCAGCTCTCAAATTCTAGCCTATAATTTTGCCCTAGAAGGACTTAGGAAAATGAAGAAATGCAAAAACACTCTCAGATGCATTGTTAAGATCACTGATGATTTTTACATTAGATAATTAGAGGCCAGTGTTATCTTTAAGTGCTGTAATCACAGTTGATAATGTCAAAAATAGGCTGCTCAAGATAAGGTCCATTTTAAACAGATAGTATGTAAGAAGCTGACCAATATTAAAACCTCTTGGGGAGAAAACCCAACAAACTGTAATACAAAATTAAAATAATTGGGATCTGTGTGCAACCAAGCAAAATTTCTGCCTGGTTCCACAGGATGCTGCGTAGCACAAACCCAGAGCACCTCACTTGCCTTCAACCCCTTCTACACCACCAATGCCCATATACTCACATAAACCACTTGGGCTGCTAAACCCCCCACCCAGTGGGTGGTTAAAGTTTTCATTTAAACATAAAACCCACCCCAATAACCTATAGCTCCTACAGACTGGTCTTTAGGTGATCACTGTTAGCTATTCATGCCAGATACAAGGGCACCTAGAAGCTGGGGAGCCTTGTTTGGGAATCCCAGGGAGGAGCTGCTGCTTTGAGGCATTGGTGTTTGCTGGTATGTTCAGTAGTGGTGCAGCAGTCCTGGGGTTTGGGCTGGAGGGAAGCTGGTTTTGTTAAGCTTTCTGCTGGGGGCTGAGCCGTGTCTGTGGGGAGCCTTCCTCTGCCTTGGAAGATGAAGGTGGGCTCTTGCCTTCCTGGAGGGTGGAAGA
>JAVHNF010061422.1:16437-27299 GCA_034783455.1 Micropsitta finschii | reverse complement strand
CCTAAAACCTTCTTGAGTGAATACTTTATATATACATATATATATATATATACACATATATATACATATATATATACACATATATATATACATATATATATATACACATATATATACATATATATATATACATATATATATATGTATGTATATGTAATTTCAGGGACAAACCTTGGTTTTTCTTTCTGGAAAAACTTTACTTAGTTAGGTTGCTTGGATGAATTACTCCTGTTAAGAGGAAGAGCTGCTGTTCTTGTTCCTATTGCTTACTCTTAAACCAGTACTGCATCTCCAGAATATGTGCTGTTAATCCTGTGTGAAGCTAGTCACTACCTTAAAATTCTCCGTTTTTGGCTGGCCATGGCTGTTTCTGCCGTTTATCAACATGCATAGCTAAAATGTGCTGCTGCCTTTAGCTTTGTGCCATGATGCAGATTTATCCAACTTCAGCAACAAGAACTGGATGAGAGGAAAACCATGAGCTTGGTTTACTGGTGCAGTGAATACTTGCTCCAGGGTCGTTGCTGTCATACCCCTCTTGCTGCAGACCTGTGATGCAGCACGAGCTCCCACTGCATGTCCAAATGGGCTTAAAACATTTCGACATGCAAACTGTATCAGCTGGCTTGATGCAAGATCAGATAAGGTTTGTCATGGCTGCTCCAGCTGCATGGTTCATTGGAGATTACCCATCTTCCCACAGCTGGCATGGCCCTGGCACGTAGCACCCAGCTAAGGGCAGTGCTTGGGGTAATTCAGTCTCCCTGTGCATGTACCTCACCAGAACCAATTTTGCATTTCAGTAACTTGGTGGTGTACAGGTAAAGCCATGGCCTGAGATGGACATACTCATTCTACCCTGCAGCAGGTGAATACTGGTGAAGGAACGTTTTAGGCAGGGACACAGACCCCAGGGGACTTCCAGTGTGCTCAGGTAACCCAGCCCTGGCAAATCTCTGCTGTGGCATGGACCACTGGTACTTGGACTCATTGGCTCCTCATGGTTTGAGGAGGGGCTGTGATGAGCTGGGACAATTTCTCTAAAACCTCAATGCAGCCTGGTGCTTGCAGCAGTGCGGGCCTGCTAGGTCTGTTCTCAGCAGAACTGTGCTTTGGGTGTCACCTCGGTGGAGCTCATCTTGTGTTCACGTGTCTCAACACCCGGTTCCAAAGTTTCCTCCTGTAAAAGATGTACCTGCTATCCCCTGTAGCCTTTATGGGCAACCCAGAAGGAGACAAAGTCTGGATATTACAGGCAGCGTTGACCAAAACCCAAATGCCTGTGTTTGCCTCCTGAACCTTTAGGTGGATCACATGTATGAGCAGCACTGCTGGAGAATTCCTGACTGGCAAGTAAGTGATGTCTCAACGTTTTCAAAGTTTAAAAAATGATATTTAAAAGAAAGCTGACTGACTAGGTAACTGCTGTGGTGCCAGAAAGTTACCTTCCCATGTTTGGCATAGTCATTGACAAAGACCCTCTGACTTCTCCCTCCATCTCCTCTCCCAGCAATGGGCTGGGTTCCTCAGGAGCTACAAGCCCTCCTCTCCTCCCTTGACTAGAGCCATCCCAGATACCACATTTTGGCATCTAAATTATAGAATTAGCTGGTGACCTGGGATATTTGGAGACTTGGGAACTTGCCACCAGGATGCAAGACTGTAAGTTCCACTGCTGTTGTCACATATGTCCTTGAGGGCATGTGGCATGAACAGCAGCTCTGACATGAAATGCTCCCATATGGCTCTGTTCCCCTCTGCATGGACAAAGGCAGTTGGAGTGCTTGTAATTATGGTAGCTTCTCCTCAGTGATGCAGAGACATGCATGCAGCGTGGTGCTGGGTCACATTTCTGAGTGAGGGTGTTTTCACGTGGGTTGCCAGAGCCCATGCAAACCTCTGGAAGTGCTGGGTGGCTCTTTATCCCAAGAGGCTATTAAAGGCAGCCCTGGAGGGGAAAAGGCCAGGATGGGAAGGGTAGGAAGTCATGGAAAGGAAGCAAGGGGAAAGGGAAGCAGAGATGATGTTTGCTGAGGGCCTAATGAGCACAACTGAAAAAATGATGATAGGGTGGAGAGAGGCTGTAAAGGAAGGGAATGCTGTGTGTATGGAGAGACCAGCTGGTGGAGAGAAACCAGAAACGGTAGAGGAGCAGGGACAGGGAAATGAGTGGTGGGAGGGAGGGGGAGAGTGCTGAAGGATTAGCTGTTTTGAGGGACTTCTTCAGCAGAAGAAAATTAGTGTTAAGGCAAATGGAAATGTGTGGAAAGTAGAGATGAACTGAGTGAGGAAAACCTGTGCTTCAGTATTTCTTCTGTCTTGGGAGAGGAGAAAGTGGTTTCAGAATAGCTGTGCACTTGATTACACTGAGAGGAAAACCTGGACAGTCAAAGCAAGAAAAAGAGGACCAAAGTACCTAAGGAACAAAAAAAAAGAGCAAAGGAGCAGAAGAAAATTGTAGAAACACTTATAGCAGAGAGACTGCAATTGGATTTTGTTTTCCCTGCTAAGCAGAGTAAAAGTGAGTTCAGCTCCCCTTCTCTCTCTGGAGCAACCCTGAGGCAACTGTTCTGCTGTTTCTCTGTTGGCCG
Organism: Micropsitta finschii; assembly: GCA_034783455.1. Classification (NCBI taxonomy): domain Eukaryota; kingdom Metazoa; phylum Chordata; class Aves; order Psittaciformes; family Psittacidae; genus Micropsitta; species Micropsitta finschii. The sequence goes on along the minus strand of JAVHNF010061422.1, from coordinate 24,708 downwards.
TGCGGCTGTTGGGTTACATCTGTGCTGTGCACATGTGAGCAGAGCTTGAACATGAAGCTAGTTTTCATTCCCAGGCCTGCCCTCGGAGCTTCCCCTGCAATGCTGGGAATGGGCACTGGCTGTGCCTGGGTCTGCAGCCCTGAAAGCTGCATGGTGGTGGTGCTCTCACCTGTCAGTTTAGCATCCCAAGGAAGTTAAACCTCTGCAGCAGCATCCCCTGCTCCATCTCCTAGCTGTGTGCCAGGGGAGAGCTCATTTTAATTACTGAGTAATAAACTTTCTCACATCCCCTTTGCAGCCATTTCTGATGAGCTGTGCTGCAGCGCTCAGGATCTCAGGATGCTGAGTTCCTGGGTGCACCTGTGAGGCCCAGACCATACAGCTGGGAAAGAAACTTGAGCCAGGGAGAAGTCCAAACCATGGTGTCCATGGTGACCCTTCGGATGTGGCTGTGGTGAGACCATCTCTGCCGCTGGGCAGAGATAAGACCAGGGTTGGTCTCTCCTGTTTCTTGTTTTCTTTTTACAACACCCACCCTCTATAATTCTGGTTACATGGGTGTAACCATGTATAGGGGCCTCAGTCGCTGTTCTTCCTCAGCTTGTACAGTAATAGCTGTGCTGCCTATAAGCTACAGGCAGAGGAAGCTCAGATCTGATTCAAGAAAAAGTTATTGCCTGGGCAGAACAGGCTCTGCCAACACCTGGTGCCTGGGCACATGCAAAATAGCACTGCTAGCCTGGAAACTGGATTGTAGGAATATTTTTGGGGTATGTGTTTCAGTTTTTGTAGTTTTGTGGGGTTTTTTTGTAACTTCATTTTATATATGTGAACTTTGATAGACCTAGTGAAAATGTTTAACAGCTTCCACAACACTTAAAACAACCCCTTCACCTTTTCCTTTACTGTAATAGGTTCTTTGGTAAAATAGAATGAGAGCTATCCATTTAGTCTGTTGAAAGTGCCCATGGAAAGGGTCTTTCTGTGAAGTATAAATAGTTTTCCATTGTAATGTACTTCTGGATAGCTTTTGGTTTGGTGTGAGGCTTGTACTCAGCAGAGAGGGAAAAATGTCTGTTAAGCAGAAGTCGCTATCAAAATAATGACACCATAATACAGGCCCAAATCCTGCTCCTTTCCACCACCCAAGCAGTCATGATGGACCAAACACAACCTGGAGTGAAGTGCCATTCCTGCAGAAATCTCTAAATCAGCCGCAGCGGTGTTGTAAACCAGGTGTTGTAAACCAGGAGTGACTCCAAAAAGGCCGCCAGCATCACACTTCTGCACTTGTCCTTCAGAGGGTGTTTCTGAAAAAGGGGAAGCATGCTATGAGCTGGGAAGGCAGGGGTACGAGTACTCTGTGGTCCTATGTACGCCAGTACCCTGGGCAGAACTCTAGCAGCCAAGGAGGATTCGGTCCCTGTACTGTTGCAGCTAGCCTCCAGCAAAAGGATACTGTTTTGCTGCCCTTGTTGCTTGCCCTTGATGCAAAATGTTTGTGCAAACTTGATTTTTGCTTTGATGGGGGAAGGAAAAATCCAGGAGTGGGCAAAGCAGAAAGCAACGTGAATCCTGCCTGAAGACACAAGTGATGGTGATGGCCATGGGTGTTACGAGAAAATCCTTCTGACATGAGCATCTCTGCTGTAATATAACTGTGCTTCAGGCAAGGCACAGTATGATTCTGGCAACAGATAAAGGCCAAGTGAAACTTTTCTTGTTTGTTTTTCTTAGCTTTACAGCTCATAACTGGAGTGGTTGGGTTTCTTCCACAACAAATGCAAAAAATTCAATGACAGTTAAATGGCTGAAAGCTGAAGAAAACTAAAGCTGAATGGTCTCTTGCTTTTCTGAGAGCTTCAAACAATACTTTGTTTCAGACTTTTTTAGATTTTTATTTAATTTTAATTAAAAGCCTTAATGCTGTGGTCAGTATCAAACCACGTATTTAATTTCACATCAAATGGAAGTGCTGTAGTAATAATAATCTTATTAATTGCCATTTTCATAATACAGAGAAAGTGACATGCAGAGGCCAGAGAACTTCTTTGGAAGGTGAGAGTCTCTGTGTACCCTGGCACCAGCAGCAAGAACACAAGTGCATGTGGTGGTCTGTCCCTTTCATTGTCAGGATAAGATCACACAGTCACTGACCTTACAGACAGTATGGTCCTTATGGGATGGGATAAGGGAACTACAGTCCCTCCTTTTGTGCCTTTAACAGGAGTTCAAGACTCTGGATCATGCTGTTCCCCTCCCTTCTCTCCTTCCAATTACAGGAGGCCAAAGTGAATTTTGCGTGGTGGAAGAATAACCCCAACCCCAAAACTGCAGAAAAATACCAAGCTCCCTCTCCCAGCCAAACTAGGTATTGTTTTTTGATTTGTTTTGGTTTTGTTTTATTTAATAGGGTGACACTTCGAGGAACACAAACATCATGAGAGAGTGAGCACTGAGAGGGCTGTACCTGATATGTGATAAACTGAAACTATACTGGGTTGGGTGGTTTGACTGTTTTAGCAGCCAGCAGGCAGATGCAGAGGGGTGGAAGGATGCTGGGATGTACAAATAGCCAGCCCTGCTGCCCATAAGGACCAACTGAGCCCCCAGCCTGTGCTCCCCATGGCATAAGCCAGGAGCAGTGACCAGCAGTGGTCTTGCCCTCAGCTCTGCCTGTTGTCTTCACGTTTAACGTTTGTTTCCTGTGTTGTGGTGAACGGGTTCACAGACAGTGCTTCCTGTCAGACATCAGTTGTGGACTGCAGAGCGAGATGGATCAATAGTCTTGCTGTTGTGATGTCCTTTTGATTCGCACAGTGTCTCAGTGGGCAGATCCCAGTATTGTACCAGTTGTCTTTGGCTGGAGGTATCAGACTGAGTCAGGCTCGGCCTGTCTTGGAAGTTTTCCTATAACATCGCATTACTGGCAACTTCTACTTTGTGTCAGACACAGACAATAGACTTGGTGGTGGTGTTCTGCCAGGGGAGAACAGCTATAGATATCTCCCCCATGCAAATCTGTGCAGCCAAGCAAAGAGCACAGCCACTCACAGGGTGTCAGTGTCCCCTTCTGGGTGCCCAAAGACCTCTCTGGGTATTTTTTGTTAGGAATCACTGTAACTAAACCACACTTGCTTCACTGTTCCCCTCCATCTTGAGAATGAAAAGGATTTGTAAAGGCCAAAACACACTTCTGCACATTATGGGTTTGAACTGCAAGGTTACACTTTGGTTGTTCTCTGTTTTCCTGGTACCATGATGTTTGTGGAAAGCCCAGTTATCATATGTGTTTGGGAGATGAGACCTGAGATGAAAACCCACCCAGCACTGCAAAACATATGAAGGAGCTACAGGAATTACCTGCCTGAGCCCAGCTGCCCATGGAAGCTGGGGCAGAGCCCACCGCCTTGCTGCAGCAGTGTCAACACTGCCCCTGGCCTGGATTGGCATTAGGAGAGCACTTCCCAATCCTTTATAACTAAAGGCTGAAAGATTATGTTCAGCCTTTGACTATCCAGTTCCCTTCCTCCACTCCTTAAGGCAGCATTGCCCTGAGTGAAACCTGCTGGAAGTGACTTGGGCCTGTTTCTTTGCTCTGGCTCTGAGAACTGGCGGTTGACAGCCTCCTGCCTCAAACTGCTGGTCAGGCAGCATCCCTCCCAAACTATGGATGAATAAAAATGGATATATAGACTGTTCCTGGCCCTATGGAGGGTGTGGGGGGAGGAACCACTGCAGTGCTTTGGTTTTGTTACCTTTGTGAACACATGTGGCCACAGGCCAGTATGACAGGACAAAGGCTGTTCATTTTGATCAAAAGCATTCTTAAAAGTGAGAAAAACCTTTGCATTGACTTGAAGTGCAGAGCACTTTACATCTCAGTTTGCCACTAAGGCAAACTTTGATACCAGCTGGCCCCCATAGCAGAAGGGTGCTCCGGTTGCCCACCTCTGGTAAAGCCATGACCCACGACAGGACAGATGTTAGGAGCCACCAGCCCCACTGCTGCACAGCCTCTTCCTGCTACCAGAACATGCTGGTATGTCCTGATATTCCCGTCTGTTAAAAATGCTTGATGTAATTGAGGAAAAATGCTGTATTTATCTTTTACTCATCTTAACTCTATGCGAAGAAAAGGCTCCCATTGCCTGGGGAGGATGTTGTCCTGAAAGGTTAATGATAGAGGATGTTTATTTGGGAACAGAGTTTCCCAAGGAGGGAGCTAGGCAAAGGAGATGTCGCCTCCAAGTTGTCATTTTAATTTCCTGTTTTTAAATGATTGGCCTCAGCCTTCTAGTGGGAACACAGTAGGACAAGCTGCGTTGGATGTGGTGCTTCACTATCAGGGCGATGTGAAGAGAATAAACTGGTGCCTCTGACCACACTCATGGAGGCCTGCATGCTCAGAAGCCCAGCATCTGTTATGGATTGGGTGGTCTCGGCTCTAGAAAATGCCAGAGGACCCCTTCAGTTTAACAAAGGGGCAGGGGTATCAGCAATGTGATAGGCTTGTTCCACTTTTAATGCTGCTGGATGTGCCCCATAAGAGCTATAGAATAGTTGATGTGGTTACCCACTGGGCTCCTGGACCTTATTCGCTGCTCACACCCATGCAGCACTTGCATCCAGCCCTGTAACAGCATCCAAGCCACTTATGGGTCTCCAGTTGTGTTATGTCAGCCTGCTAGCTGGGAATTTGGATGGACAAAGGGCATACTGGCTATCTTGCTGGAGATAAGAGCTGGCACAATGCTACATATGCTTAGCCAAATTTATGCATCAGCACATCCTCCTTCCCCATCCTGAAAACCTGAGAATTTGCTCCATAGCCCTTCTGCAGAAAGCACTGTGGAGAGGTGGGGACCTAGGCAATTTTGGGGCACAGTTCCCTGTGTAAAGACACCAGCAATTTGGAAGATAAGTGTGAGCCAGGGGACTAGAAGGGTCATCCCTGCTGCCCATGGTACCAGACTGAGGTTGGAAATATTGATGGATCAGGGTTGCATCATTTGTTCCAGTGAGGGTTGTGTTATAAAGGGACTAGCAGATGGATGCTTAACACAAAGGACTGAATTCAGTGCTGATCGCCACCACATGCAGCCCTTCAGCAGGCAGGTGTGGGGTTCCACTCAGCTCTCAGTTTGTCCTCAGTGAAGCTGTTATTCTAGTTAGACTCTATTATAAGACATGAGGTTTGCTTTGTTAGTGGGAATGGGATCAGAAATGCCTATACAGGAGACACCTCATGCAAACTAAAGTAATGTTTCAGTTTTTCACAATTTGATTAGTAATTCTGGAGGAAAAAGAGGCTCCTAATGATGACTCATATATAAAACTGCTAGGTAGCTGCATCCTGCTGTGTCCTGCCCTGACCCTACATAGTTTTCAGCTGTCACCGGCTGTCCCTTGCTCTTTCCTTGTAAACTATGTGAATCAAAACAAGAACAAGTACAGTGTGAAAGTGTGAATGGCCTGTGCTGCAGACCTCCCTCGGGATCTCTCCAAGAACAGAGGCTGGGAGTCAGCAGCTGTAGAGATGTGCCTTGGGCAAGCTCCAGGAGAAGATAGCTTGCTCTTCACAACAGCAAACAGCCTCTCACCTGTGCAGCTGAGAGGCACCAAGCTCCTGGTGCTTGCTAGAGCAGCCATCCATCATGGGGTCAGGGCACAGAAAGGCAGAGCCTGAAGTTCTCTGTGGTGTCCAGAAGGATGGGCTCCACTTCTGGGCAAGCAGCCCCTCTGCTGCTGCTGCTTCTTGCTGAGCACCCTGCCTTCTTTGTCTCAGGGCAGCAGGGGGCTGGGAAGCTTCTCCCTAACTTTCTCATGTGATGCATCGGAAAGTCTGTTTCTGCTCATCCTGGACCTCAGACGAGCTACTCAAAGCCTGGGTCTGGCTGACTGCAAAATGTATTACCCAGCTTTTGTTCACTTGGCTATGTTTTCCTCTCTTTCATACCGGGTAGGGAGAGCATCTGAATCTCCAGCAAAGTAGCACAACAAAGTAGTAGTTAGCAACACCTAACGTATTCACCACTCTCCTGCAGGCAGAAGATACCAGCAGAACTGTACTGGACTATGGTGACTTGGGGTGCCTTTATTGTCCACATACACCAAGGCTGGAGCCAGTAGCCTGCAGGCAGTGAGAGCAGTCCTTTTCCTCCTTCCTGCTGCAACCGACTCACGCATCCTGTGCTTGTCGTCCCTCTGCCTTTTCCTCTCTGACACGGACAATGTATATGCATATATAAATGTGTGGCAGAAGCAATGTCAGCCTTACCTTTGGGTGTCTGGGTTTTTTTTGTGCATGGCAATCTTTTGACCTGTCTCCCTGCTCTGCAGCAGAGAGGAAGTAGACTGAATGTTTATTACATTTTGTAGATTACATATGCCCATCTACAGCATATGTTTACAACAAATTTATAGACTCCTATAAAGGGGCTCACAGGCATTATATTTAATTAATGTGGCAGAAATTATATCATTGTAATAACTGCCTGGCCTTTGGAGGTAAAACTTGGTGCCAAGGATTCCCAGATGAATCATCTCCGATAAGAACCAGAAATGACACAGGCCATATATTCTATGGCGAATTTGTTTGGATTGGTACCTTTAGGGTATTCAGCTTTGCCAAGTCTCTGTGGTGGTGACACAGTTTATTACACATTTTCATTTATTAAGAGATTATTTGACTGCAGTTTGTTGTTTTATTGTACGGCAGGTGATAATTTTACACTAAATTAACTGTAACATTTCTGTTAGGAACAGGCCGAAGAGGCTTCTTGCTATGATGCTAAATACTAAGTAATGGCTTTTATTCATCAAGGGAGTAATTTACATTTGTGTGCAGGGCTTGAATACGACTTTCCACCAACCTGTTATTAGTTTGCGTGTGTATGCAGTTCAGGTTGGGGTTAATGGGTCTTGTGCCAGTGCAGGCTGCCTCTTAAAAACAGATATCCATGCTAGAATCTCATAGCTCCCTGTTTTGAGGCTTGACTGTAAAATGGTTTGAGGTTACCAATTCTGCACACAGGCAGAGAAATGGCCACTGAGGTCTGGAGGTGGGTGATACTCATCATGTCGGCCCAGAAGCTTGACTTTTAGCACCAGATGAGGTTACAGCTGGGCAGGCATAAACAGGAAAGCTCCTAGCACAGCTTGATTCTTTGGTAAAATAAAAAGATGCTGTTTTCTTTCTTGGATTAAATTTTTGTTATTTCAACCAAAGAAATAATTCAACCAGAAAATAACTTTTAAATCTTTTATGAAAACAAAGGAAAAAATTAGTAACAATCACCACACCTCTTTTCCCACAGAGATGAATAACTTTCGAAGGAAAAATATTTATCCAAAAGCCCTTTTTTTTCCATTTAAAATAGATTACAGTTGAAAATAATTTGCCTGTCTCTTAATGAAGTCCATTATACCACACTAGTTTCATAGTCTGTCTCACACAGATACCGTCAAGCTATGCTTTGTGTTGGGAGATGGGAATTCCACACCAAATTGAATTGGAGACTGAAGCAGGAACAATTATGGCTGCAAATTATTAAAGCTTTGCTATATTGGAAATTCACAGCATGCTTATAGCGGTATCTTACTATTAAGAAGAACCGTGCTACAAAGCTAAAAATAGAGGCAAAAATCAGAACCATATTGCTTTGATCACAATTCCATGTTTAAAGAAAGTAATCATTGGCAAAATAATCCCCTTCCCAACTGTGCTGTGGATTAGCTTTGGTTAATGCTAACATTTCCTTTATATGGAGCACATCAGGGGAAAAAATTATCAATTAACATCTAGGGCTGTGTAAGTAATTCATAGTAAATAATTCACTTGAGGAAACCCCCTGACACACACATGCTCTTTCTCACAACTTTTCTGCAAGCAAACTCTGACTGTCAGTACATGATACTGGTGAGCGATAACTTACCAAGCAGTTAGCTGTGAGTTACACGTGTTCTGACTGGACAAGCAGATGAAGCGCTATGCTTCTAGCTGCCGAAAGGACGACCAGAGCTCCTAAATTAGGTGTTCACTGTGGTTTTTTTGTTGTTTGTTTGTTTTTTATGATTAGTTATTCCAAATTGTCTGCTGGGGGATATTTTCTAGGGCTTCTTTTAAAATTTGCTGCTCAAAGATTGTTCCGTGGCAAGTTTGTTAGCTGGAGTGTTCGTGGAAAGCTGCCACCAAAGCACAGAATCACAGAATCACAGAATCCCAAGGGTTGGAAGGGACCTCAAAAGATCATCTAGTCCAACCCCCCT
>JAVHNF010061422.1:0-11239 GCA_034783455.1 Micropsitta finschii | reverse complement strand
TCTATTTCTTTGGTTGCTGGGATCAGCTGTTTCCCCCCAGTATCTCTACTGCTTGACTGCAGCCCGGTTCTGCTTTCTGAATTAGAAAGTTGAATGTGAAACAGATTAACTTAAAAGCCTACAGAAAAGGGCAAGTGGCATTTTTTATGTGCCTGAGACACCTGTGCCCATCTGACTCACAGTTCACGACTCACAGAATGGTGTCATTAGTAATTCGTGTAGATGTTCACTTGCTCACCCACCCACAGCCATGTTATATACTGCTTTTCCATGCAAAATGTTCCACCAGCAATAAAGCCCAGTTAGAATCATGCTATCTTTGCTCTCCCACCCATTATGCCACATCAGCGTTACTTCTGTGGGAAATATATTTACTTGCTGTGAGGAGCCATCTAGTGAGGGTTTACTGCATATAAAATCAAAGTAACTATTTCTTTATTGTTTCCAGGCAATACTGAAAGAAAAAGTGCTCTCTTTCCTCTTCCGCCTCCCTCCATGTGCTCCTACTGCACTCGAGATTCAGCTAAAGCAAACGGCTTGAGCATGTGAGGCTGTGTGGGACTGAATGCTTATTCTTTTGGCCATTTCTTTACAAAAGACAAGGAGCACGTGCGTTCATCCTCACTCAGCTCAGCTCTTAGCATGGGATAAGAAAGAGTCATGAAGGACCTGCCCTCTGCACGGCAAGAGCAAAAGCAACGTGACTGGGTGGAGAAAACAGGGAAGGGCCACTCTGTGCAGAACTCAAAGGCTCTAAAGCTGGTCATGTTTTGGTGTATGGGGAATGGAAGATAGAGCCAGGTGGTGAAGTGCCTCTTGTCACACAGGCAGCGATGGCATAGCCAGGAACTTAATTCAGTTTTCAGAAAGCTAAGCCAGAGTCGCACATAACGGGAGCACCATCTGAATAGTGGGCACTTCTGTGCTTGTTTGCTTTTTTGTTTTGTTCTCTACAGAGCAACGAACTTCAGCACATGAAAATGCAGCAGTAGAGTTGAGACTGTCCATGCACTACAGAAATTTGAAGTTACCGCTCCTGGAGTACCAAATCCACAGATGCATTGCAAACCTACATTGTTAAGAACTGTACAGTCTACAGAAGATACTGAACACTGAGTTAAATATTAAGCATTAGGTCAGGTAAATGACAGCAGCTTTTCTACAGGCTTGTGTTGTGCTCTGAAACTCAGTGAGTGTGGCTGGGTGAAGGGAGGGGGTGTAGGGCCAGCATCAAGGTTTTTGGCTGTACTCAAGCAGTTTACAAGCTAAATCTGAGTGGCTGCAGGCAGCCGGGTCTCTGTCAAGGTGTGCCTGGGATGCTCCCCAGCAGGAGATATGCTGGAGTCTCCACCATGACATTCACTGTGCAGCCTCCTCCCGCCCCTTCAAGCCACTTGGGGTGGGAGGTTGCAAGCAAGCAAGCAGCTGCGCACCACTTTGTGGAGCCTTATGCTGCACTGGCACTGGAGTTATCTTCCCCACCTCCTGCCTGCTTGTTTCCAGTGCTGGTTCTCAGTGGGCAGCTTTTCTGTCCCTCAGAAGCTCAGCTCTGTGCTATCCTGCCTTGTCCTTGGCTCAGCTCCCTTAGGCACAACCAGCTAGCCTTTGATGGGAGAGTGCTAAGTGTCACCTTCTCTGTAGGGCTGAAAAAAATGGCTGGCACATTGGAGGAGAAGATTCTCAGTCATCTGACACTGCAATACACAATAAACAGAACAGTAATTTTTCACAGCTACACAGCATATCAGGATAGGAAAGGTAATCCAACTTTCATAAACAAGACTTTGTTCTACAAAACCCAGACACTCTCACGCACAAGAAAATGCTCCGAATTATGAATGCCTGTCACTTTACAGTAACTATTCCTTGTTTTCTTTTATTTTTTTTTTTTTTTTTTTTTTTTTTTTAACACAATCAATGATTTTTAGTTCTTTTTTAACAGTGGGAAAATCCCCATTTTTTAGTCAGTGGAAAGTGTCTGACTACATCAATGATTAATAGGTTTCATGTAATAGCTGCAACTGAAATTTAAAAAGTAAACGAGCCAAAGAGAGCCAAATGGATTTGTTATAATGATTTCATTAAGGATTTTTAAAAGTTTGCTTTATACTTGCAGTTTGTTGTCAGAGAGAATTACCTGAATTCAGTCAAAATGGTTTGCTCTTTGTCCGTGGTCACCATAGCTACCATTTCAATCTGTTAACATATGCGGCATTATTTTGTTCCTGTCTCTTAAACTCTGTTCACAGATGCTTTCAAGATTTTCCTTTGTACATATCTGATCAGTTCATGCCCGGTTTGGCTCCATGCCTTGTTAGACGAGAGCCTCTGTGATGAGGACAAGGTGGTTAGGCACGTGGTGCAGCAATGGCGACAGAGGGAAAAGCTGGGGTGGGGATGGCTTCTACTCCTCTGCAGCATGGGATCCGTGAGAAATACCTTGGGAAGCCATTGTCAGAGGTGTATGTTTTTTCTGGAGAGTAAGTATTCCCTGGATGTGCTGTGGCAGATCCTCAGCTGCCGTAAATCAGTATAAATGCATTCATCTTAGGGGAGCTGTCGTGACTGCTGATGGTCAGGTCCTGTGACGTTGCTCATTACACAGGTTTTGGGTAAGGAGCCAAGATATGAAGGGAGGCATGACTACAACATTTAAAATAAGTGAGTAATACGATTTCATAGCCTCTATCCTCTTGCTTTCTCCAGTCTTAGAAAAGGTTCAGGTTGTCACTGAGTATGGATGTGTATCCACTCTGTACAGTGGAGGTGATTGGAATATTTAGTGATCAGATTATCCACATTTTCACATTTTAATTGGCATTGAGTGGGAAAAAAAGTCAGTTTTCCCTATTGCTGAATGTTAAGATGATTGATATGGCTTCATTTTTTTTCCAACTGCAAAGCAGGCAGGTAAATGTATTGATGTAAGTATGTATACAGCACAGTTTATAGTGGGGAAGCTGTAAGAGAAATCAGATAGTCTGGAAAAGATACAATTTTCTTTCACAACAAAACTCTCACAGTAAAGATAAGGTGAGTGTCTCAATTTTTTTTAGTAGTATAAAAGCCTTTGTTTAAAGCTCCTTGGGTCTGATTTTCAGAGCTGCTGAGCACTCTGCTCTTCGATGTCTTTTAACTGGAGATGTAGGTGTTCAGCATTTCTGGCAGCTGGGACCCCTGTATAATGCCTGCAGAGAGTAGCTGGAGAAAGTGAGAGAAACGTCATTGTAATGAGGGGATAAGTCTGCCTCTTCTTCCTACCTCTCAGGTCAGACGAAAGAGTGCCTGCGAGTCATGTTATGTGCACAGAGAAGGAGAATTTTGATTTACTGGCTCTGGCTCCCCAGGGGCAGGGATGCTCTCCTAGCACGACTCACAGTATGTCACATCTGCATTTCCAGTATAAGGCCCATTTTTAAGGACTCCTATTTTGGCTATAAAAATTCACTTAGCATACATGAATAGAAACCAAATTGACAAGATAGACCATAACTGCTCTGAAAGGGCCATTAGTTCCTGTCACATGAAAAATCCACGTTTTACAAAAGCAAGTATTGTTCACATTTGCACAACAGCCTGTAACTGTTCCTCCTTAGTCTTTATAGCCTGTATGGAAATAATAGTTTCCAAAATCACTATTGATACCACAGGCACAGAAACAGCAGGAAGCAGATGCCTGTGCTTGATACTAACTCAGAGCTTTCCAGTGCCTCTGCGCAGGTTCCAATCAGTACAAACTCTAGATTTACACTGATGTAACTGAGAAGACCAAGACCACAGTATAAAGATTTGGTCTGGTGACTGAGAGTTTGGTGCAAGATTTATGGTGTCCTAAGAAGCATACCAGCAGTGCAGTGGCTGTGAGAGGGTACCAACAAGTCTGGCGAGAATCCATCCATCCCCTGTCCTCACAGCTGGGGGGAAGGGGGTAGAGGAATTGCATCTGTATTTGGTGCTTTGGTATTTAATAAGGAGAAAGCCTGGGACAAATAGGAAAGTAGCTGGTTTTTAAGTAGTGATTTTAAGAGGTACTAAGTCATAGCATTTTCTAATTTTTTTTTCTTTCAGTTGTTAATTAATCCATCAGTTGATGCCAAATTGAGGTTTCACTGGTATTTTTCTTTTCCAGGTTTTCATCTGTTGCAGATTTTCTTTAAACAAATAGTGAGGAACCAGCTTTGACTTCTCTTTCCTCTCCCTGGGATCACTAGCATTTGAGATTTCCAGATTATATTTGGAATGAATGGAAGAGAAACTGTAAAATCAAAGGCTGGCACTAGAGTCCTGATGAGCTGTGCTATGCCTTAGGGGTGTGTTCATGGAAACAGTGGGCCTGAACCTTCTCATACTGGTTTTACAACAAAGGGAATTTCCAGTGATTTCAGCAGAGTGATCCTCAAGTACATCAGAAGGATGTGAATAAGATGATTTTCTCCACTCCCACATGTGTGGACATACTGACCTATATTTTCACTCTGTTATGAAAGTTTGCTTAGACCTATGACTACGTGTTTTAAGGACAATTTCAGATGAATTTCTGACAGTTTCTTTTCCTGTGGCAATGCCAGTGGTCAGAGGTCCTGTAGGCTATCCTGGCTGAATTTCCCCAAGATCATCCTATGCCATCCTATGCTCTCAACAGTTGACCGCAATGATGTGGGCCACTGCAAAACTGCAACCATGGAGGGTCCTCCACAGAGGAGTTGTCCTGCTGGATCCAGCTGATGCTTCCCTGATAGCCTTGCTTCTAGCAGAATCCTCCAAAGGTTGTGCCACAGCACTGAAGGAGTAACTACTCCTGGGGAAATCTTCCCTCACTCAGAAGAAGGAAGAGATGGATTTAAATGCTGAACTGCAAGGGATTGTATTCCTTGCAAAATTCTTAAGTGAGTATCTACTGTTAAACCCACATTTTTGTCTCATTAGGTATTGTGACAAAGAGCTCCCTGAAGGGATTGTGTGCATTGCTTCTTTGAAATCACCTGTGAGAAAGATTATATTACTGGACTCCCAGTCACCCTGAAAATGATGGCAGCAGTTCCTTGCCACTCCAGCTACCCTCACAGACTTCATCATTGCATGCTGCCTGCCCCGCTGCTGAAATGGCAATGATGGAGAGAAATAGAATGAAAGAAGCTTATAAAATGAGAGTGGTATCTTCCCAGGTAAATGCTGTATAAGATGCAATCCTCCTTATGATGAAGTGGCTCCTGAAAAACAAATCTTATTTTCTCATTTTTTTTTTTTAAGGAGTGATGAGTCTCTTCGCGCCTTGTATTTCTCTTCTGATACGAACATTTTCTATTTAAACACAGAACTGAGTGGAGCAAACCCATCAGCTACCTGAGGCTTTCTACTCTTATTTTGCTATGTCCCACTTGCTTGTCCTCAGGAAGGGAAAAGTGCCTGTCCCACCTCATAGGAGGCTTGGTTTCTGTGAGAAGGCATCAGCTATGGAGGGGTTAACAGCACCAGAGCCTAGATCCTGTTTGCCCCCCTCTCACTGCTGTCCCTCCTCACTTTCTCCTCTGAGCTCTTCTTCAGGGTTCCTCAGGGGTGCAGGGTGTGTGGCATAGAGGCGCTACGTGTCTGGGTGCTGCCACCCAGGGGTACCCCCACTCTGGACGCTTGCTGGCTGGGGCAGTGGAGGAGCTGTGGGAGAACAGGGTTCCTCAGCAGCCTTAAATTTAATTAGCTGAGAGAAGCTCCCAGGGGAAAAGGAGAGAGGGGAGTCCTGTGGGAGCAACACAGAGGGGTGGTGAAAGCCATATGCCCCAGGAGCTAAATCCTTGCTAAGGAGATGCTCACAGCAGCATGTACAGATGGGTCACTCCTGTTTCCATCAGCTTCACGAACTGTGAAATAGCTCCTACCACGGATGCTGAAACAAACCCACTGGGGTCTACGTTCACACTTTGCTGGGATAGACAGGGTGTTCTCTGGAACTCCGCCTGTGCCAAGATGTCATGCATTTGTTCCAGTGCTCTCCCTGCCATCACCTGCCTCTGCCTGTGCAGGATTTCAATCCCATCCTCTCCTTCCTCCCAGGGCCAGCTCTTAGTGCCCCCCTCTGGGCCAGCCAGGAGTCCTGCTCCAGGCCAAGCCAGGGTTTCTTGTGCTGCTGTGGCTCTCCTGGTCATGCCATGCTCACCCGGCAGCTACAGCAGCCCTGCAGGGGCTCACCCTGCCTCCTGCTGCTGATCAACTCCAGCTCCCTCTTTTCACCCTCTCACTCCCACCACAGTCATCCCTGTATTTTTTCTGCTGGCCTCCCACTCACTACAGGATATGAGCCATTCTCTCCAGTGGGAAATAAAAGTTTGGATTAAAATTTGCTGTATTTTTCCTTCTCTTTCAGGAAGCTTTCAGGCTCCAAGGACAAATTTCCAAAGGAACACATGAGATTTAGGGAGAGATTTTTAAGGTCTTTTAGTTACATTAAAATGAAGTTAGATGCCCCTTGGGATTTCTTCAGCAGAAGGAGGTGGTTTTGATATTTGCATGTGATGTCTGTTTATGTTATTTAGGCAACTAAATGCTTCCAGAGATTTTGGGTTTTGAACATATAAGTCCCCTTGAAATCAAAGAGATCCAGGCATCAACTCCTATACATGCCTTCCAAATTCCAGCTAAAATCGTTGTCAAACTTGGAGCACAAAATTGTAATGTAAGAGATTATAACCCTGATTTCCACTCTGCTTTAGCAGGCAGCTTAGCTTCAGGGGAAAAAAACAACTGTATAAACATCTCGTTCAAAGGGTAACATTTTCCTGATTAATAGCCTTTTGGTATTAAAAACATTCAGTCTAGAGCATGATTAATTGTCCCTTCTACTACTAGTGACCAAATATATGTGTGTGTATATACACAGATATATATATATATATATATATATATATATACACTTGTGTAAACATCTAGGCACATTCTCACTAGGGTAAGCATTTTCAGAGTGTCTGTTTTCAAGGAAAATATAATATGCATAAGGTGAGAGCTGTTTTTTACAACTCTGGCAAACGGGAAGGTTTTAGCTCCTATAACCCTTTGTTGCAAGAACTGGCAGCCTGAGGGATATCTGGCGAGCATTGCTGTCTTGGTGAAAGGCACAAAACACCTACCTGGATGGGGGCAGAGGAAGAAAGAGGCAGAAGATTCTCTGCTTTTAATTTGGGGAATGAAGGCTGCTCAGTTGATGGGCATCCTGGCTGTGTTTCTACTTCATCTGTATTTTACTTGTGGGTCTGACAGGGTTAATGACAATAAAAAGTTTTCATTTAAAAGTTGGCAAGGAGAGGTGTTTTTCCCTTGGCAAAGATAACCAAATTCAATAAATTATTTAAAAAGACAGTCCTGCCTGGTTCAACCTGTTATGCTACAGCAAAAACACAGCAGTGACATCTTTACAAGGAACAGACTTCCCCCCCACCCCCAACCTTTTGCTCTGATGTATAAACAGCTGAACAGATTAACCATCATGTTACAGTAATGTGCCGAAGTTGCATCCAAGCTCAGGGCCTAGGAAAAACGCCATCCTTGCCTTATGTGAGTCAGTCTTCTACAGATCATATATGAAACTCCTGATTCTACACATGGCTTGATGAGCTTCAGCAGAACATAGGAGTGTACACACTCATGTGTAGGATCAGGGGCTAATGTGTCTAAGTGAAGTACTGATCCAGGTAAATAAGACCCTGTACCCTGTGCCCACCAGAGTCTCTCCTAGTGCTCATGGGTTTTCCTCCTTGTCTGCCCCACCTTGCAGAACTTCAAAATGATGAAGTCTTAACACTGGGATTCTCCAGAGCAAGTGGAGTGAGACGGAGGAGTAGAAATGTTGCCCTTTTGGCATTTGTAGTAGTCAAAGGCTGCAAAAAGTTCATTCAATGTTGCTGAAAAATAAAATACAATTCTGTATTTTGTGTACAGTCTCTGTGTACACTCTCGCCTACACAACGTGAAGAGTTTTCTTTATGGCCAGAAAAGAATTTTTCAGTTTCCTTCAAGAACACCACCAAAATCTGTAGTGCTGTGATGGGACACTCCTGAAACTTCAGGCTTTTAGCCTAAGCAGAAGGAAATCCAACACCTCTGTTAAGGAAGCAAAAACAAACATGAAAAATTTTCTCGATGGTTACAGATGAAAAGCTCCATCAGCATCAGAGATGTTAAATTCAGGGCTCCTGAGTTTGTGCAGAAAGGTCTGGAAAAGAAAAGCTGGGGACGAAGACGGAGTGTTGGCCTGGGACAACAGCTGTGACAGGTGTAAACTGGCTGCAATGGTGACAACCATGAGATTTCCTGCTATTAAAGACAGGCACAGTGCACACATTTGCACCCATTGGCACCCAAGGGAGAAGACGCTGATTAGCTGCTCTTTCTGGGCATCTCCTCATCTTCTGCCAGGGGAAAGGGCAGGCTGGTGAGCAGGCAGGAGGGAAAGGATGTGCCCCGCCGTCCCAGGGGATGGCTTCTGCATGGGTGGCACCCACAGGTGATATGGTGGTCCTCCAGCTTGCTCCTATGGGACAGTGCTGCTCAAGAGGGCCAGGGCCGGGGCCACAGCTTCAGGAGAGGCAAGCAGTTGTGAAGTGCCAGCAGCAAATGTTTCAACAGTTGAAAATAGTGAAATAGAGTTATAAATACTTTAGATGATGGACTTAAGAGTTTAATCCTGGGGCCTAAGTGGGTAATGGCTATGAAGAGGGGAGGAGTGAGGAAGTGAGCAAAAACCAAAATTAGGCCTCGATTTGCAAAGCCATACATGTGTCTTCGTGTATGTCTGTGGTCCCAGGTTCCAGTTCAAATTCAAGTGGAGTATTCAGGTATGCTTTTTCTTTTTTTCAGGGGTGGGACCTTCAAAGCAGATGGAAAAACATTTCCAATTCCACTCGAGCTCATTTTTAAATTAAAAATTGGGTGTTCCCATTCTGCCCTTGCATTTCTGGAGCAGAAATACTGGAGTACAGAGAAGAATAATGAACACTCTGCCATGTTTGTGTTCCTGTCTATCATGGAAAATGTATTCTTCACTAAAGAACTAATACACTTTACACTGGGAAATATTTGCGGCTGTCAGTGCTGGAGTTTAAGAGCATAGTTAATTACTCCCCTGATTTAAAACTGATACTTTTAAAGAGTGTGGGATCAAGAGTCACTGTCATGAACTTCAGTTTTGTGAGCTAGAAAAAGATATTTTTATGTGGTGTAAATAAACATTTTTGTGCTGTAAATAAATGTGGTGAATTCACAGGTACATGCATGTGTACATGAAGGAAACTGATTATGCATCTGTCAGTGTATACACACAACACCAACAACCATACAACAACAACCAGCCTCTGAGGAAACTAAATACTGTAAAGAGGTCAGTACGCTGAAAGAAAATAACATGCATTTCAAAAGGTATTACTTTCCTATTTTAATGGAGAAAATAGTGCATGAAAACTGGGGAGGACCCCTTCTAAACTATAACCTAGCAGTGAAATAATTTTGATAATCTTAAACACAATATAGAGGAGGAACGGTAAACCCAGCCCTAGAGCCCGCCGCTCTGCCCCAGCAGCACTTTCCCCCTCCCCCTGTGCAAATTCTCTTGGATTAAAATGGCAGAGGGAGGAGGGGAGTGGCTGGGGACAGTTTGTCTGATACGAGATAACCGCTGCAAGTCAAATCGCACTTTTAATTGCACGGACCAATAAATAAAAAAACTTGCTAAGGAAGTTAATTTGAATGAAAATACAAGACACACCCCACAAGCTGTTTTCCACAATTATGTATTGTTTTCCCTTGCCCTGCTGTACAGTTCAAGTCGCAAATAAAAGTGAGCAGTTCGTACACTTTTGTTGCCCATTTCTGTCACGACGGGTCTGGAGATCCCATTCTTGTCGACCCCCCCAAACAATTTTCCCCCTGAAGCCTATAGGGTTTGCTGGTAAGAGCCTCGTGTCACAAGGAAAGGAAAAGTGGCCTCACTTCCCCTTTTGTTTCCGTCCCTCGCCCCTCGCCCAGGCTCCTTCGCAGGTTTTGGGAGGCTGTGTTGGAGGTAGGGCAGTCGCCCACTCTCGGATTTGGATCGGGGAAGGCACAAACACGCCAGACTACGCCGTCCCAGACTGCTGAAGCCCGATCTTAACGCTGGCAGCCACGTGGAGAGGGTTTCCGTGCCGTGCCGGGCCTTCGCAGGCTGAAGGGGCAGCGCTGCGGCCCGAACTCCCACCCGGCCGCAGAGGTCGCCTGGGGGGAAAGGTGCCCCGCCGGCAAGGCACGAGATGTGGAAATGTGGGGCGTGGGGTCCATTGTTCACGCCGGGCCCAAAGAGAGATCCTGACTTTGCAACATCGCCCCTCAAGGGGAACGGAAGGGAGGGGGACTAAAGAACTGCCCGAAAGGACCTCGGGGCGACCACTGCCGCTGCCTGGGGCAAGGGCTTTTGGCTGTCGGCTCTGCCTCTGGAGGGAAGTCGGGAGCGCCCTGCTGTCGGGACCCGACCCTGCTCTGGCCTGTGGCCAGGGGGCCCCGTCCCGGTGTGCCCGTTTCCTAGCTGGCTGCCCGCATCCCCTCAGGGATCTGCTCCCGGCCACAGGGAACCACGACGCTGTCCCATGCCCTCGGTGCTGCTGCCGGCCGCCTCGGAAGACTCTTCTCCCTCGCGGATCAGCCTCTGCTGCCGGCAGCAGAAACCGTCCCGACTGGACCAGGAGCAGAGCCCCGGCACCGACCGTCCCCCAGCCGCGCCCGAACCGGACCGACACCCCTAACAACAGTCCCCCGGCAACAAGCGCTTTGTATGGAACGCATTCGAACCACGCCGTAACCTTCCGCCTGGGGGAGGGGGAAGGTAAGAGGCCAAAGTAGTCCCTCGATACCCTCCCGGGATGACTTCACGCTAGGGCGGCGAAAGCCGCTGCCGCCCACCCCGCGAGCTGAGCCGGGCCGGGCTAAGCCGCGGAGCGCAACTCCGGCGGCGGCACACAAGGCCACCTCCGCCCCGCTCAGCTCAGCTCAGCGGCGGCTGTCTGAGAAGAGGTATCGCTGGGCGGAGAAATCGCGGAGCCCTCACACGTACGGCCCAACGATACGCCTCCACCTAACCCAGCAAACGGAAGAGCCAGGCCGCCACGATGGGCAGGAGGCGCCGTCCAATGGGCGGGCGTGCTCGCCTCCCAAAATGTAGGTTTAGCCAATGGGTAGGGGTAGGAGCGGGGGGAGGCGGGGCCGGCCGCGGGCAGCAGCGCAGGTT
>JAVHNF010061419.1:0-10534 GCA_034783455.1 Micropsitta finschii | reverse complement strand
TCCTTGTCTTGCTGGTGCTGGCCACGGGATAGGTGGCTGTGGACATGTGGTGGTGTGGAACTGTGCACATGTGGGATGCTTGGAGGTGAAACAGTAAAATACCTTTTAATTTGGGGTGGGAGGGCAGAGGGGAGCAGGCAAAGGACTTAGTGATTGTGTTTTGAACATAAGCACCTTGATTTTACATAAGCCTTGTTCTGAGCATGTGGATTTTTCATTGGATAAAATCTTCAGGTGTTAATTAAAAAATGACACCAGACCTCAAGGTGCAGCTTGATTAAGAAGAATACTAGAAAGAGGAACTGTCTTTTAGTAAATAAATGCTTATTAAGTCAGTAATTTTATGTCTCTTGAGGATGGAAAGGTCAAAAGAGACCTGCATAGAAGTATTTAGAAATGGCACAGGGCTTCTGGTATAACAATAACTTGTGAAAGCCTTTCCTATCAATGTTTCCTGGTCTAAAGGCAATACCCAAGTCTGAGTGTCAGCGTGGCCATTTTCCTGAATTTCCAAGGTTGTTCAAGGTGTCACTAAGAGCAAACACTGTGTGTTCATGTTGTGATCACTTTTGGGCTTTGAAAATGTGTCAGATGTAGACACCAGAAAAAACACAGCTTTGTGAGTGACACTGGAGTGAAACCTGGGGATAGGGAGAGAGAGGATTAGAAAAGCTTAACTCGTGCTGCTTGTGTTATGCCTTGAATACATTTCTCTCCCTCTTCTCCAGAGAAATCCCAGTGGGCACCACGGAGGCTGCTGTGTTTCAGACATTAGTCATTGATTTTATGTGCTGACTTCAAGAATTAAATTTTGTCCCTTTGTGCTCTTTCCCAAAGCACATACTGCAACTGCATTTTTGATTTGGGGATGATTTGCCATGGCTTTTAATTATCAGTCTTCACTGATCCCAATATGGCTTTGTTACCTCAAGAACCCTTTTTGTCATGAAAGCTGTCTCCAAGACTAGCTCCGTGGGCCTGTGGCTGAAGTTCAGAGTGGCAGCAGGTCTTGTGGCCTCTCCCTCTCCTTTTTTTAACACAGAATAGAGCCAGACAGCTGGTGGCAGGGGAACAATCGCTGCCTTTGGCTCCCAGCGACAATGAGTTATCAGGCAGATAAGCGTTTCTGGAAATCCTTTTTCACCCACCAGTGCTCCCGCTGGTGGAAGTGGTCCTAAAGGAGGATCCATACCCAGACTTGGATTCATCTGTTATGGTCTGGTCTGCCTAATGGCCAGGACTGCGAGATCCTCAGCTGGATCAAGACTGAAAAGGTCTGGGACAGATGCTGCATTTCATGCCTTGGTTGCTAATCGTTGGCATGTAGCAGCACAGTGCGACTGGCTTGGGCTCAGAGCTTGTCAGGGACATTTCTCTTTTAATCCATAAATGTAAGGCATCTGTCAGATTTATTCTGTTTTCATTTATCCCGTGATAGCTACTGTGACCTCTTTGAAGTGATGGTATGGCTTGGTGTCCTTTTGATAGTTGTCCAACATGTAGGTGCGTCCTAGACGTGCACACTGAAAACCCGGGCAGGATATTTAAGCATAAAACTTCAATGCCTAAATTTCATCTATAACTCCCCCAATTCACATACTCATAAAATCCCCAAATATTTCCACTTTATTCTACCCCTTCTGCTGTGCAACACATTCTCATATTTTGCTCCCTATTGTAACAAGGCTCAGCAGAGGCAGTGGAAGGCTTGTCTGTAGTCTCTGCAAGGTCTGGGTTTGTAAGCGTACCTGAATTATTCTTCCCCTATCTAAGGAGCCCTGAAACTCTTTGATATTGTGTGTGCACACCAAACAGCACATTTAATTTTATTTTAAACTACTTCCCTTTCAATCCAGCTCCGATGGAGACAGTTCTGGAGGAGGTATCTATGTGCTTTTCTGAACCACCACGCCATTTCCAGACTTGCAGCCTTCATGGCTACAGCTTGTTTCCAACACAGGACAGCCACACTGAGGAGCTTGAACTGTGAAGCGATGAGCAGAGCCCCCAGCTGGCCCATGTGTTTCTCCATGTAGATGAAGATGAGCAGAATGAAGCTGGCTTGGTGTCTCCAGGTAAGCTTAGAGGAGGTTTAGCAGGTCGCTAAATAGCTGCCTGTTAGAGAATCTTGGGGTGGAGATCTTCATGGTGCAGAATGAATCATGAACTTGTGGACTACCCAATGTTCTTGTCTAAGAAAACAAACAATTTGTATCCAATCTGGACAAACAGGGATCTTTTTTTGTGAGCAGGACTTGTTCTAGGCCAATGATGACAGCATGTCTCACCCCAGGTTGTTACCAGAAATCCTACATTCAGTTCAACTCTCTTAATAGACTGCCTACTCATCTGCTAGGAACAGAAATGATAGTAAATGCTTTGTACGTTTTTTTCCCCCTGGTATTTCACATAACAGTACCAGCACTGATGGCTTGCACTGGTGCATCCGAAATCCAAACTGTAAAAGCAATGTGCTGCTGTTGAGAGCAGTGCTAGCAGGATCTAAAAGGCTGGTTGTTGCTCTCCTGGCAAGCTCTTTCAGGTCCCTTGGTCTCTCTGTACAAGCCCATACCTGAAAGGCCGGGTGATGCCTCTTGGACACATATGGCTGTCTCAGCAGTTGGGAATCGGAGGGGACCAGGGCTGTGGCAGCACCCAGCCTGTGCACCAAGCCACCATTGGGCAGAGAGAAACTGACCTCAGTAGCACCAGAGACCACTCTTGTTCTCAGGAATTGATTCGATGTGGACCAGAACATCCTCACTGTTCAATAGCAAAGCTTGCAGGCAGCACAAGGGATAAGTGAACTCCGTGTATTTATCTGTTGATTGATCAGTGTTCCTCTGAGACAAGATTAAGCTATCTCATAGATCTGGCCTGGCCTGGTCTCCTGGCTGCTCCTAGCAGAAGGAAATGGATCCACCAGTATCTATTTGGTTTCCAATGACTTTTGAATTTACCTGTATCCTGTGGAGAAGGAGCCCTTTGTGCACCCCTCATGTTAACCATGGTAGGATGAGGCATTAGTTTTGCTCCTGTCTACTTCCAGGCAAAGTTCCTGTGTGTGGGCAGAAGGAAAGCAGATTTGGGGAGTGCTCATCCCCCCACAGGCTCCCGTGTCAGGATGCACACTGCTCCCTCGCCCCTGTAAAGGACAATGTATAAACCAGTGTCACACACAGCTCCCCATTTCTGCCCATGTGTCTTCCATAAGAAAAAAGCTGTCTTAGCACTGACTGTAAAAATTAGGAAACGTTGGTGTTTTGTAGCTTGTCAAGCATGGAAGCGGGGGCTTGACCGCTGTGCCGTGAGGGGACAGCATGTCCTCCCTTTCACTGTTTAAAATAGGTTGGTTTCAACATCAGAACAGATTAAGGCTCTGTGGGTGTTTAACTTTCAGGATAATTGATCACCTCTCGTAGAGAGGCAGATGGTACCGTGATGAGTTCCAGATCCTTTCAATTGAGCATCTCCAGTGAAAGCTTTATGGACCATGCTGTGGGGAGTGTGCTCTTAATTAAATGTATTTTTTAAACAATGTAGGATTTCAAATGAAATCCTCCTGCCTCATAAACGGTCACTATAAAAATCGGCTCAGTTTAACATAAACTGCCCAGGACAGTCTAGGGTGTGGGTCAGGTGAAAGGGCCTTGGTTCCCAACACCCTGAAGGGACTTCAGGTCTCATCACAGCTACTTGGTCTTGGAAGGTGACCAGTGCCACCTTCTTGGCTCTGCCAAAAGCATCTGCGTTAATGCCTGTGTTTGGAATATCCTACTTACATACTTTTGATCCTTGGAATAGGAATGTGCTTTCAGACCCACTTAAAATGTTCCAGTGGCTGTACTGGAGCTGTCAGCCCAGTGACCCCATAAGTGGGCTGATGCTCAGTGAGCTACCACTGATCTTCATCGGTGAAAAACCATGAGCAAAGCTCATCAGCTTCCCAAACACATCCCATCCCCCTGCTAGCCTTGGTTGTCTGAGGCAGGGAGAATTGATTAGAGTCATTTGCCTTCTTGCTTTCTGGTGTTGCTTTTAACACTTCCCAGCAAGTGTGCCATGCTGCAGTCAGCCTTCCCTTCAGCTGAAACAGGTTCTCCCCAAGCATTCCCAGTGTCTCAGAGCAGTTGTATGTGTCTCTGTGTTGGGGGCTGCATCTCCACATTCCTCTTGGTCCCCACCATTTGCCAGGGAGGCTGGGAAGTGACACTTTGGCTTCCATTCACGAAGTGTTAGCTGTATGGGCGTTCAAGGAGTAGTTAGGTTTTCAAAGGCGGTTTCTGGCCTTTATGGTGATGTGAAGTTCCTCTGAAAGCCAGCTGGCAGCAGCGCCTGGGTAAAAGCCCGTGCTGTGTCACTCTTCCTTGAAGCACACTCCCAACCTGCCCAAATCCCAGCCCCGTGCTTGTTTGGGCTGTCTGGCTTGACTTCTGCAATTAGTTAAAGGTTATTGTAGGTTTAAAATGTTGCCTGCTTTGGCAGTATCTGCAGTCCCTTCAGGCAAAGAAGCCTGTTTATTGTTATAACACCAGCTAAGCACAACGCAGTGAAGTCCCTGTAGAAAACAATATTTGAAAAGTGATGTGGATTTTTTTTTTTTTAAGCAGTCCTGGCTGGCCTCTGAAATGCCATTGGAAGCTAATATTAAGTTGCCTGGGTTTTTTCCCTCATAAATCACATCTTGGAGCTTTTGTTATTCTGTTCTCTACCTGTCATATCTTCCCAGCACTGATAAAGAGCACTTAGCCGCTGTCCTGGATCCCCAGAGGGGAGCAGAGCTCCAGGGGCTGCCGAGGGCTTCCCAGGGACTGAATGAGGCTGTGCTCTGACCCTCAGGCACCACACGGGATGAGACTATGGTCAGCCGGTGCCGCGGCAGCAGCTCAGTGCGCGGTGGTGCTTTACCAGCGCTGATGGCCCCATCTCCGTATTTATTTAGTCGCGGTGCTTCTGCTGCAAGCCAACTTTGGAAGCATCGCGTTGGGCTGGGCAGTAACAAAATGACTTCACACTAGGTGCTGGGTGGTCTTCACCAGGGACCATCAACTGTGTTTTGTGCTTTACCTGAGCATCAATGGTGTTAAGACAGTCTGCCTGTGTTAGTCTTGTTTCTTTATGCTGGACAATGGAGATAAAACCCTTAATAGTCTCACTCTGCTGCTGGCCTTGCTTCTCTCTAGCACAGACAGGGCTGCACACGTGTGGGGCTGGTGGCAACGTGGCTCTTCTTCCAAAAGGCCAAGAGCTCTGGGGGCTGCTGAGCTGCCTGTGGCTACTTGGCATGTATCAGTGGCATCATTCCCTGTGTGCTGGGGGGTGGCTGGTCACCTTGCTTAGGGCACCCAGGGGTGCCTAACTCTGCTAGGGGGTCTGCTGGGAGCCACCACATCCCAGACCTTCCGCAACAGCTCCTCTGTGTCTCAGTGTTTTTAACACCAAATACTCAGCCACCAGGTGAGCCACCTCCAAAAGGAGGATGTCCCGCTGTAGAATGGGTTTGCATATGTATTAAAATAAGCAAACACCCTGAAATCTTTTTTGGGCATATCTTCAGAGGAACTGGAATATCCAGTTTGGTATGAAAATCCCTGAATCCCTCAGTTGAAGGGAGGGATGTCTGGGAAGTGAGAGCCTGTCTGTCTGTCAGGCTGCTTCAAGGGTTAGAATGCCTGTGTATTTTCATATGTCAGAGCAGAACCACATATATATGTAATATATGGGTTGTTCTTCCCTCCAGCACTCATCTTTGAAGCTTTCCCTGCACTCCACTGGGGCCGTGTGGAGAAGGAACCAGCCCAGTATTACTGTGTGCCTTTGTTTCATGCACATTGATGTGAAGATGTTAAATGACAGGAGAATTCAGTCCTCCTCCTGCTTAAGCTCAGGTGGGTGTAGGTGACAATCCTGTTGTTTGGAGGGAGGAGGCAGCCCTGCTGCTTTGCCAGGCCCTGAAGCATTTGCTCATTTCTGATTTATTCTAAGCCAGGTAATTCTGGATCATTGTGACAATTTGGAATAAATTCTGAAGTTTTTTTAAGTCTCTGGCTCACTGTAGGAGACACTTATGCATCTTTCTGATCCTTTCCTACTATTCATCAGCAGGGTAATCACAACTGAAATGGAAATATGCCTGTGTTCATACCTGACCGTTCAGCCTGTGCGCTGCTTGGCTGCCTGCTTGGAGCGTCTACTGATGATTTTCCAGTGATCTGGCACATGATGAACTGGAATGATTTCGGATTTCACTCCTGATCCCCCTCATCACGCGTGCGTAATTTAGCAAGATTAATGAGTCACATCATCATGATACCCCGGCTGATGAAATGGCCTCTCATCTCTGCAGATAATAGTGCACCCTGGTGCGAGCTGTGGATTGAGTGTCGGCTTTTACTGAGAGTATCAAAACTTCTTAGTGGTTTCTTTTGCTTTTCTCCTTGCATTTGATGTGAACTTCATGCTAATGCACCTCAACGTTCTCAATATCCCTGTCAATATTCCAACTTTCACACCTTTGCCAGTGAGGAGCAAATAAATTAGGTCCCTAAAACTTCACAGGACTGATGGTTTCAAAGCAATCACTTGTAAACGCATTACTCAAGGAAGGTTATTAGCAGAATATTGACAGCATAGGTTTATCTTCCAGAAGGAAAAAAATCAAGCTTAAATATTTCTGTGTTCTTTATCTGTCCTACTTTACCTTTAGGGGCTCTGTAACTATTTGAGATCCTGATATTACATAAAACTCATATTTTTGAAGAAGAGATATAGATTAAATATCTGCCTAGATCCTGAATTGTACCGGGTTTTTTTCCTGCTTTGTTACATGGCAACTGTGATAATGATCTTCTTGGAGGATGAGGTTTTAATAGCAGTGGATATTATAGCAATGTTTTTCTAAAAGCATGAAGTGGAATTTACACTTAAATTATCATTTGATTAAAAGCAGGATTATGTGAACTCACAGTAATGATCTTTCAGTGAGGATAATTTCTCTTTCATGTCTCTGAGGGAACACTGGGAGCAACCCTCCTGCAATAATCAGGGTCACAGTGCTATTGTGAACCTCCCCTAGTTTCAAGAAGAACTTGGAACAATATTTGTTGGGAATACAGTGCTAATACATGCCTGTAAAGTTACAGTGCATCCACTGCCTTCCTTTATGGTGGGTTGCAAAAATCCCTTTAGACCTCTTTTTGGTAAAGGTCGGTCTGAATATTGTAATTTTTAAAAACCTTTTGTAGGGGTAAAAAATTCTATACCCCTGTAAAGTTATTTTTTTAATTTAAATTTAGTTTAAATTTTAGTTTATATTTTAAAAATCTCTGCCAGCTCTCAGCTGGACAGGAGAGGGGCTTCCCCTGCAGCCCTCTGCTTGGTGAAGTCCCACCACTGCACTGCTTTCTCTCTGCATTTTAGGAACCATGCATGTCTCTCGACCCTTTGGGCATGTGGTTTACCAATGCTTTGCTGCAGCCCGGGGCAGGGGACATGATCCTGCAGAGCCTGTCGAGCCACCGGAACAAGAAACAGTTGTTCTGCTTTCTTCGGTCTCCCTAGTTTTAGAGATAAGCTGTTTTCTCCCAGCTCTGTTTGGATGACATCTTCAGAGCTTCTTCCCTACTTGAGAAGACCATGTAGATAAAAGCCTCCCTGGCACTTCCCCGCTCATATATAATATAGGGGTGCCTTGTGTGTGCCCTAAGTTACCAAAGCAGAGCTTTGCTACTTTGTGCTGGGGAATTATGGAATCTTTTGCCATTGTGCACATTGGACCTGAGACTCCACTGGATGTCTGTCCCATATGCTGTTACTCAACCAGGGGATCAGTTGGCATTTCACAGGCAGCTAGGGATGAGCACCCTTGCATTTTGTTGTTGACAGCTCAGTGCCTTGTGCTAGGGATGTAGCTTGTTGCAAATAGAGACTTCTCTGGGAAGAGTTTGCAGGTTATGATGTCCTTTGAGAATTATGGTTGTGCCAGGGGCTTTGTATTAATTACTTTTGACACAAATATTATTTTATTAAGTTTGATGGGAGAACTAAACAGAATGGTTTGGGGTAGTTATGTCAATGCTAAGCTGCTTTCCCATGTTAATACCCTATAAATAAAAGACAGACAGCATATTCTTTGTTCAGAACCAGGCTGCTGCACAATATCCTTGCTTGCTGGAGAGGTGCTTTATTTTCTGTGATTTTTGACTTACCATGGCTGGAGCACAAGCAGCCGGGAGCTGGGGCTGAGCAGAAAACAGGCCCCTGATATGGAGCAAGACAGGACCCTGCAGGAGAGCTGGGCCTGCAGCAGGGTGACCATGGTGGCTGGGGAGGGGCGCACGGGCTCTGGGTACATGGTGGGAGCCGTGCCCCATGAGAGGAGGAGCAGGTCTCGATGAAGGTGCTCCTGCACATGCACAGCAGCTGATGGTGTGCAGAGGAAATGACTGGTGTTAAGTGTGGTGTTTCCTATGTCAAAATTGCAGATGGTGGCGTAGGCTGGGACCCAGTGACAGCTCAGCAGGGAGGGGATTTGTCTGACCCCTCACCAGATGACTGCCAGCCCTTTGCCATGTTACAGTACCTGCGGTCAGTGTTTATCAGGGTCCCCCAGTTAGCTGGCAAGAGCTGAGTTGATGCCATTGCTGTAGTGGTTGCCTACACAGGCTTGCAGTGCCATGGTGTCCCCTTGCCCCACACATTCTGGCACCACAGCCCCTTTCCAGATCTTAAGGTCTTTTCCAACCCTAACTATTCTATGATTCTATGCATGGCAGCAGCTCTGCTCAATCACGGTCCTGATCCTGTAATGCTGGTGCTCAAAAGGAACAATTTGACTACTGCCAGGATTTAGATGCACAGGAGACCTCTTGTCTTGACGAGTCCTGAGCAGCAGCAGCACACAGCAGAGGGCTGTGAAGTGGGATGCTGGAATGCAGCTACCCAGTGAGGTTGTAATACTGACATGAACCTCCTTGCTGGGATGCTTCAGGGCCAATGATTTCCAGAGTTACACCAGGGTAACCCTGGAATTAAATCATGTGCGTGGGGCTGCTTTTGCAGGCATGCCACAGCAGGCTCTGCTCAGAGTAATTCTGCCTGTGTAGAACAGCTCAAGTCTGTTACTCAAATTATGTCCGTACTCAGCAAAAAATCACTGATGTAAGCACACTTGGTCATTAGAGGCAGCCCTAGGACCTTGCACAGGCTGTGACCTCAGATGCCACTGGTGGTTTTAAGCTCACTTCTTGTGCTTCAAGTAAATACCAGAAGAGCTGAGGGACACAAAGTACAGGAGGACACCAAAACGAGCTGCCATTTCCCTTGTGGTGAAGCTTTACAGAGGCAGCAGGGCCTTGCTGTCTTGCAGGATAGCACAGCCCTTATGAAGGGCCAGGTTCTTCCCTTTGCTCACTGCCTGGCTGCTTGCCTGCAGATTTTGAACATCCATTCAAGTACAAGGTAAGCAAAGATGCCCCCCCGCTCTCAGGCTCCCAGTCTGTCTCTGTTGGCTGTACACTGCTGCTAACGGGAGCTGGCAATGCCGAGTACCAGCAGATCTCATGGCAGTGCAGATGGAAAGTCCGACGGGGGAGTGAGCACGTGCTCTGTGCCTTGCTTTCCAGCTCCAAGCCAACGCGATTGAGCTGCCAGCACCAGGCAGAAGCCCGAGAGCGCCTGTGGGTCGGGAGAGGCTGAGCTGAGTTTCCACAGGAGGGGTCCAGCAGGCTCTCCTCCAGCTCCTGGCATCACAGAGACTCCCAAGCTCTTGGTTCCCTTCCCGGGGTGTTGTTCATGCTCTGTCTCAACCAGTGCAGTTTATATGTTCCTTACATTTTGTTTTCTCCCGTCATCCTTTAGCAAGGTCCCACAGTAAGCAGCAGCAGAAGGTTCCCAGGGTTTCATCTATAGGCAGCATTTGGGAGGGATGGGATACGTGCTTCTCCCTTGGATGTCATGGGCAGATGTGAGACAGTTTCAGAAACTGGCTCTGTCTTTGGGGATATTTGCCATGATGATGGCTCCTTTCAAGAGCACTCATCCCAGCTGATATCCCTGTGTTGGGCTGCTTTCCTTCTTATCGCTGTATCCCTAATTTCTCCTTCTAACTTCCTGTCTCTCCACATGGCATCCCCTATCCTGTAGTTGGGGGACAGTTGCAGCTGGATGTCTTTCTGCAGTGGCATAGGATGTAGCCTATAGAAGCAGGTATTTGCAGAATCACTGAAGGCTGCTGAGAGCACCCTCCATGATGCCAAACTGCTGCTCTGCAGCCAGATCAATCACTGTAAGGTTTTAACTGAGTCAAAATGAGCAATTTTCTTTTTCCTTCTTATTTCTGATGCAAACATTCCCACTAGAATCTTCCTGGAAAACTCAGCCTCAGGGAAACACCTGGGTTGGGAAAAAACTCTCAACATGATTAATTTAGAATCATAGAATCATAGAATAGTTAGGGTTGGAAAGGACCTTAAGATCATCTGGTTCCAACCCCCCTTCCAAGGGCAGGGACACCTCACACTAAACCATTCCAAGA
>JAVHNF010061416.1:0-11942 GCA_034783455.1 Micropsitta finschii | reverse complement strand
TCTTCTCCAGGCTGAACAGCCCCAACTTTCTCAGCCTATCTTCATACAGGAGGTGCTCCAGCCCCCTGATCATCCTCATGGCCCTCCTCTGGACTTGTTCCAACAGTTCCATGTCCTTTTTATGTCGAGGACACCAGAACTGTACACAATACTCCAAGTGAGGTCTCACAAGAGCAGAGTAGAGGGGCAGGATCACCTCCTTAGACCTGCTGGTCATGTTCCTTTTGATGCAGCACAAGGTATGGTTGGCTTTCTGGGTTGTGAGCACACACTGAAGCTGGCTCATGTTGAGCTTCTCATTAATCAACACCCCCATGAACACTTAGACATCTCCCAAGTCTTGTTACAGATCATTGGTGCAGTTTCACTGAAGGACACTAGCTCAGCCAGCCTCAGAGTCAGGGCTGAAGAGCTACCAGCAACTGCTCAATTTGGTTAACTGGAGAGATGCTATTACCAACATACGGATAAAATAATCCCTCAGATTCAAGCCAGATTTTGGAGGCTTCTGTATCAGATGCAGGACAAACCAAGTGTTGTCTCAGCTGGAAGCTGAAATGCGGTATGAACAGGCAATTTGACTTTGGACCACCTTTGTGATTTTTCCATGTTATCCCAATAAAATGTTAAGTAAAAGGTGTGAATCACCTGTTGTATATGCACAGGTATTTTTTCTCACTGCTACATTACTCCTCACTTAACTACACATCTTCTTCATAACTGTACTCTCCTGTTCTCAGAGCCTTACATTTCTACACATCCTTCATTTCCACCCCTCTCATATCATGGCTTTTCAAAGCACAGGCCTTTTTCCTCATTGCAAAAAAAATAATTCTGCCTTCCATCTCTCAAAATACATTCTTATTTTCCCACAGCCCATGAAAAATCTTGCAGCTACACAATCCTTTCCCTGTTTCCTCCTTTAACTATGTCCAGGTCTTCTGATTTCCATTTCTACCATGTAATCTAACTAATCTCTGTAAGAAAAATCTCATGCCTAGGGTTGCCAGGAAATCCATTTGAGGCATTAAGGCTCATATTAGATCCTTTCTTTCCTTAAGTCAAGCATTTGGTGCCCACAAGTTAAGTGGATTAATCACATGCCTTCTATAAGGTACGGTACAGTAAAGCTCCAAAGTGCTGTTGCCCATAAGAATATTGATGCAGGACCTCAGAATTTCTGTCACCTGTACTCGTCCCTCATGCTCAGAAATGCCAAATACATCTCCAGAAGATACTGTGATTTGTTATTATTTTAAGAAGGCTATTTCAGCAGACAAAGGATTCCTGGTATTTTTCGATAGGCTTCAGTTCCTCAGCTCCAGAACTTCAGAGCTCAGTGGTGTAGCAGCAGTCTGTCTGTAAACTGGACGAGTTTCCCCCCTAAAATCTACCAACATGCTCCATAACCAGAGAGGCAGATTAGGAGCAGCCTTTTTCCTCATTCCCTGTCCCACAGCCAGGCTGAGCAAGTCCATCTCTAACCCTCCCTCACTCTGTTTCCAAAACATACACTCTCTTGTTTATAAAGCCATCTCTGTAAATTGAATAGTAAACAGTAATGTTCTGCCTATCTGTTTTGCCACCACAGTAACAAAACAGCAGAAAATATTACATCCCTGAGATATTTATACTGCCAGCATGGCTGCAAAGTATCCCTATCTATACCCTAAAAAAGAGGGAGCTGAGGCACAGAAGGATTAAAGGCTATAAAGAGACCACCTACTGTGGCATCTGTAAGAGACTTACCTTTCTGTGATACCTAATTCAAAAGACTGAAGGAGTGTTTAGACCTCCTGTTCCCAGGGCTGCCAGCCCTTGGCTCCTTGCAAGTCATTAAAAACAGGTAGAGCTGTATTCAATTCCCTTCTCCGGGTAACTTAGCTCAAATGTTCTGTCACAATACAACACCTCACTCACTGTATAAGAAAGTTGCCTGCTGCCTGTGAAGCAGGAGCTGAGAACCTTTCCTTGCTCCTTTTAGCCCAGATCACAGATCTTATCTTCTGGCAGCCACAGCTGGGTATGGTTCCCCATAGGTAACGTGGACAGCACTGGTAGGGCCAGATAGAAAATCCCATCTATGTCTAACTCAATCTGTCACTGCCGCTGACATTTCATTAACTCACCACTTCAGAAACTGGGTTTTGCACAAGAGAATCATGTCAATCACTCTGCTGCATGCAGCCACCTCCAGCACAGAGCAGAGCAGCGATGAAAGGCAATTTGATTATACCTGCACCCATTCAGTTACTTAGTCTAGATCTCCAAAGATAGTCACCATGGGCTTCACAGCTCACTTATAAAAAGCAGCATTGTTCCCAAACTACACTCACCAGCTGTCTTTACAAACCAGCAAAGTTGTCACTGTTGCAGATCAGTCCAAAGATGGCAAGAACGGAGACACTGCACAAACTTCCCCATCCCAGGGCATAGCATCTCTGTTCCTAACACACTGTAATTGCTTGAGTCAGGTTTGAAACAAGTGATGTGTGCTGTAGCACTGGGACACCAGTGGGTGATTTTTGCCAGCTTTATTTTGCAGATGGGCAAGTCAAGGCCTGTGAGATGAGGCCATCTGCCCAAGAGAACAGCACCAGCAAAGTCAGGATGGGGTAAATCTGTCTAAAACATAGTGGGAGGCTTGTCTAGAGTGCTAAAAAAGTTAGGAGCATGTTTTAACCAGTCACAAAGCTCCCTCCTGCAGCTTTCCGCAGTGCGCAGATGACACTGGGGAGTTTACCCTAACTCACCGAGGAGAAACTCCCCGAACATCCCTTGTCTCTGTGATATTGCTGTCCTCGCACTCCATCCTCCACTCATTTCTTTGACACATATTTCTTCTGGGTTTCACCAGGGTTGTCTCCGAGCAGGAAGCTCAGGAGATGAGCTGGTGGCGCTGGGAGTTCTGGCTGGAGCTCGCTGACACCTACTGACTGAAGCGAGGAGCGCATAGGGGCTGGGAAGCAGGGCAGGAGGCAAGGACAGGCTGCCCGGTGGTGTCTGGAGTCTCCATCTCTGCAGATGTGGAAAACCTGTCGGGACATGGCCTTGGACAGGCCGCTCGAGGTGCTCCTGCTTGAGCAGGGTGTTTGACCACATGGCTTCCAGCCGTTTGTGTCTGTGCAAAGAACTGAGAGAAGGAGAGGAAGGACATGGCTTCCGGCTGCCAAGGGACCAAGAAGAGCCAAACACTGTCAATGAGGCACTTCCCACCTCTGCGCTAATGAGCACCTCACATGTGCAGCCTCACAGGGTCCAAATTCAGTCACGACAGGCCGATGTGCTGATGTACACCCAGGGCCTTGCTCTTCTGTAACTGCAGAGCCTCCATGCCTGCTCTCCACCTCTGGAAGTCCCCCTAGGTACCTCGGTTACAGTCCTGTTCCTTTCACACCATGCCCCACCACTGGTTATTTGCCTTGCAGGAGCCATGCCCTCCTCTCAGGCACTGCGGGTCAAAGATATCTTCCACAAGCCCTTGGCAGTCAGTGCCTACATGGCCTGATTCAGCATCCCTGTGAGATAAGAAAAGTGCTGCTATACTTTACACATAATGGCTGACACACAGATTGTTTAAGTAGCATCCAGTGTTATAAAGACCATGTCTTTCCATTAACACCCAGGAGCACTTCTTCCCTTGATTCCCAACATTCTGATAGCCCAGCCCTTTGCTGTCTTGAGACCAATCTATGTCATGTCAGAAGCACCAAAGACAAACCATTTTCAACCCCTTCCAATAAATCTCATTCCCATTTACAGATACTCATACCTAGCAGGCCATGTCCATCTACACGAATTTCAGGTACCATATACCATCCAGTTCAAGCAGAAAGGTAGGATTTAACCTTAAATGAACAGAATGCTCCCTCAAGTATAAGTACTACAACCCAGAGACAACTCTTAGGAAACATAACCCCTGTCATCCCAAGAGTATGCACCAGTATGTGCATAGTATGGTGTGCTTTTGTTAGCAAGCCAGTGCCCCACAAGCAAGAGAACAGCTTTGCCAGCTCTCACTGCATTAACTTGGGTCTCACAATACCTGGAGGTTTTCCTATCATCCCGTTACTGATATCCTGTGACTGCTTTCATTTTAAAAGGGAGGAAGAGAGGTTTTAGCACTCTCAGGTTGCAGTAGAAGCCTGTTCCAGGCATTTAAACTATGCCACGGGAAAGAAAAAAAGGTATAAGTTGATACTTTTTAATCCTTTCTAAGCCAAATTCACGGTTTAAGGGAGGGCTAAACACTTTAAAAGAGTAAAGTCTGCAGTGCTAAATCTACAGCCTTCTACAGCAAAAAAGAAATACCCTCTAGTCACCTTATCTACCTCATTTCACAAAAGAGCCCATTAATGACACTTCCTTCCCCTCCTCTTCCCTGAAGTGCTCACATGCTAAATGGTACACTGGAGAAAGTACAGGAAAAAAGGTCAGACAGTATGAATAACAACAGGGGAGACATCTGTCTCAATTTTCCTTTCCTGAGAATTTCAGAATCCCCATAACTTCATAGCTATGGAGCACCAGCTAGCACAAACCAGCACAGCACCACCCATTTCAGCCAAACTTGGGCTCATTTGCAATCCAAGTCTGGGGACACTGGTATCAGCAGATGTTTTTCTGAATGATGCTGGTTTGGAAGAAGAGAAATAACATTATCATAGTGAAACACAGGCTGAATTTCACCAGACTATGCAGGTCCTGGGAGAAGAGGTAGCATGAGACTTGGCTTGCTGAGGTGAGGCAAGTAATTCATTTCATGGCACCAGCACAAGTTTTCCAGCAGCAAACTGGGGTGTTACAGATTTGTCCACTGCTTTTAAAGCCAGTATGCACATACAGCATGTGCGCATCAACCATGTGGCTAATGTGCCCTTTTATTTCAAAGGTGTCAACTCTAAACCAGCCATAACTATAACCCTAATTATATATAATGCGTTTTAATCTGCTACAAGTATGGTCCCTTAGCACCAACATACTTACATGGCCAGCCATTTCTCAGCATAAGTAATACCTCACCTGGGCTTCATTATTCCTCCTATGAACTTCACATCTGATAAGTATTAAAATTCAGTCAAAAAATAGAAAATCTGCTTCTGCAAGAGCAGTCTTGCCCTCTGGAGCGATTCCTCATGACTCTTGGCTCCCCTTCCCAACTATGGGGCTGGGGGATGGGAACACTCAAGAGATGCCAAATTTTCCCCTCAGATGTTCATACCCTCAGATGCTGATGTTAGCAGGATTTGCATATGAGGAGAGAAGTCATCCTGGTGTCTTTCTGTTCACGGTATTCAAAGTGTCTCTGTTGAAACAGGTATGCCTCTTGGTTCACCCGCTGTTCAGCTACAATAAGCCCAGCTGTGTTGTTTTTTTGTCTTGCTTATGGAAGCTGAAGCAGAGCTGAACTACACTGAAACATGCAGGTGTATGCTGGTGTAAATGAGACCAGAGTCTGGGCTTCTTTTATCCGTTAACCCCTTTAAAAACAGAGTGATGTGGTATAAGAAGCTAGCCCCAGAAATACTATTAGAAAAGAAGAGAAAGAGTTGGTCGGAGCTGTTGTTTTTCACTCTGTCTTGATCTAATTTTTCCTGAAACTCTTCATCTGCTGCACTTTTTCACGTAATCACAAGGCCAACTTCTGCTCTCCGTACAATGGAGTCAGTCCAGTTACTTTACTTGTTTCAGGGTAGTTACTCCAGATTTAAACTTAGTACAGAATTTAGCCCTGTTTAACACACCACCACCTCCCCAGCCTGCCAGCTGTCAGCTAGCATAGCACATTTGTTTAATCTACAATCACTGTTGTCTTGACATTCCTTCACTAAAAGCTCTCCCTCACTGAAGTCTCATTATAGCAGTGCAGGCATCTCTGGCCCTCGAAGACCAGCAGAGGCAGGTCATCAGAAGTGTTCTGGATATTTTTTAGTACAAGGAATGGGTGTATTTGTGTGAAATAGGGAAGATAGATGAGACGGTACAGCCTCTTGAAGAGCTACCACCTTCTCCATCCAGTCGCTGAGAAGTCCTAAACAGGCAATGCAGATAAAAAACAGGATTCAGAGTAGCCTGGTTGTGGTCAGCACTGTCATTGCCCAGAGGCTGTGCAGGCACCGATGGTAGTTCAGGCTCCAGAGTCTGCACTGATGGCCTCAAGTTCACCACCCACTCCAGGGAAAAGGGTAAGTTCCTTCAACAGGCAATGATGATCAACTCAGTTAAGCTGTTATCATTCTTTGATTTACCAGGTAGGGATTCAGGCTCAGGCACCTAATTGAGCTGTCAGAATGGGAGGAAGTGTGAAAAGCCCCAGGATGGAAATCCCACTGCCTGGTGGCTCTACCTTCTTCCTCCAGAGCAGAAAAGCCCCTCAGAGGTTGACGGACATCTGCAGTTTCCTCCGGGCAAGGAGACCCCGAGGCCGCAGGAGGGCAGCATTGGTTTTCTTTCGAAGAGCCGTGTATGGGCTCTCAGATAAATCCGTTCTTCAGGGAGGGAGGGAGCTTTTACAAGAGAAATAATGAGAAACTGTTGTGAGTCTTTGTCTCGATGAAAGTGTGAAAAGTTGCAATGGAGTGTCACTAAGAAAGTGTAAGTGCAGCCTTGGCAGATCTCTGGTGCACAAAAGCAACACCTCTTTTCTGATTTATAAGCTATTCAAGTAAAATTCACAATGATGGAGCCTTCTTGGCTGGGACAAGGAACATCGCTGTCCTAAAAGCATGCTGACTATAGACAGTAAATAACAATAGCCACCTATGGCCACGGCTTTATGTATCTCTTTGGAGTATATTTCTCTCTTGTGCAGTTTTATGCATATGAGAATTTTCTATGCCGTGAC
This sequence comes from Micropsitta finschii, assembly GCA_034783455.1. Taxonomy (NCBI): domain Eukaryota; kingdom Metazoa; phylum Chordata; class Aves; order Psittaciformes; family Psittacidae; genus Micropsitta; species Micropsitta finschii. The sequence goes on along the minus strand of JAVHNF010061416.1, from coordinate 5,098 downwards.
TATGAAAATCTGTTGGGAAGGTAGGGAGGAGGTGGAAGCCCCTGTAATGTGCATCCTTCTCTGTCCAAGGAGAAGCCATGCTAAGAGCAAGCTGAGAGCTTCCAGGGCACTGCTAGAGCAGTTCCTAAGAGGTGCCCGCTTATGTAAGCTCTCCCAGCTCCTAGCAGCCTTCAGGAAGTGGCTCAAGGAGTAAAACCTGAGCCTGTCTTAAGAAGGATTAATGACCTGGGTGCTGAGCTGATGCTCCAGAGAGGAATTTACATCCTGATTCAAGCACCTCCCAACAAAATCTATCTCAGGTGCTCTGCAAGCAGAAGAGGTCATCCTGGTTACCAGCACCTCCCAAAGCCTCGCTGCCCCCCACCTTGGTGCAGAATCAGAGCCAGTATCCCCATGGTCACCCCCATCTTCCTGCATCAGCAGGGTCCCTGGGATTTGACACTGTGATTTAGTATGCAGCTACTGCTTCCCCCAGGGAAAACAAAGGACCTGGACCCAGCAGCACCACTGTCGACACTTCAAAGGGGTGACTCCATTTAGGCTCTTCCCAGCAAGACAGGATTCGAGCTAAGGACTGGAATGCTTCACAGATAATCTCAAAGTTTATTGCACAGTAGGGGAAAAGAAATTACCGTATCTGTTCAAGTAAGAAAATCTGGTGCACCTAATGAGTGACAGATGATGGCCATTTTTATAACAGACACACATAATAGCCTCACACTCATTTTTAAAAGCAAATTCAGAGGTTAGGGGAAACAAGAGCCAATATGTGGCAAAACCTGGTGTCTATTTGCAGGGCTTGTCCATCATTTGTTATATTTTTGTCTGAAATAATTTCCCCATTTCTCTTTTACAATGGTAAAGCTAAGACAGAAAACAAGTTGACCTTTCTAACAACACATTATGCACAAAGCTTTCTATCTCATATTCTCCCAGAAATATATTTCACAACTTTAGTAACATTCAGTTTTCCAGCTGGGTGTTCTGTAGACATCAATAGTGACTTAGGTTTCCAAACTTCATGCACAACTTTCTGACACAGAAATTACTTGCTTTGTTAGTCAAGATTTATAACAATATGGCATTTATAAGTAGTTCATAAAAGGCTGATGGAGAAGCATGATATGCCTATCAGCAGCATTTATCATGGGTGCTGTAAGAACATCAGTCAGGAGTGTTTTATCAGTTGCTGTAAGCAGCCCTTTGACCTCTGGTCTCTGTAAGAATTGAGTCATCAGTTATTAACCCTGTAATAAGTTATTTATATAAGTAGCTTTAAGACAAAGCCTGACCTTGCTTCCCTCACGTAACTCAAGCAGACAGTTCCAGGGTAGGGAATTATTTCCATACTGAAGTCCGTATGAGTCTTTTTATTGGTTTTAATGATACTGCCATCAGGCTGAAAGCAACCATGCCTGTAGCACTTCTTGGGTGCATTTTCCTTGCCACAGCAAGGAAATTGCATTGATTGCACGTTTTGGAGTGACCTGATTTTCCAGCCATCTTCGTCAGCCAGGCTTGACCAGAAGGCTGTGAACAAGGATAATCAGAACATATGGGACGCCTAAGCCCTATGCCAGATTTGCTGAACACACTCCATCATAGAACAGTCAAGTAGCTACATGTTTAAAAAGGCAGCATGAGAAAGGAAGTATGTAACATGAGAAGGTCATTGAGACCTCATGTGAGCTCAGGCTGTATAGGAAGGTTCCTGGCCTTCCTTCACTGAAACAGAGACCAAGTATAACAAGGCAATATTGTATGAAGGGTATCTGAAAAGAGCCATTGCACTAAATGCAAGCATGTAAAAATGCTTATTGGAGTGTTTATATGAGGAATCCTTCTTGGGAAAACTCAAGAAGTCCATGTTAGTGATCAAAAAATTAAAACGTCCTATTTCTTTACTTCCCTAGGCCAAGTGAGGAGCATGCTTTCTCTGTTGATAAAGGCTCAATTCACAGTTCTACCAGTATCTAGCATTTTACTTCTTTTTTCTTTTGTTTCTTCAAGCATAAGACAGAGCTTATCAGAATTTGGCCCAGATAGTGGAAATATACTTAAACATTGCTGTAAAGCAGGGTTAACATTGTGGGAAGCCAATTCTGCCTGTTGATAAGCATGTTAAACTTATAATGGGATTAGTTTTTCTGAGAGCCATGGAAGCCTACATTGAGCCAGTCTTCTTACCTGAAGATGGGCAAATCAAAGCAATTGGTAGATTTAGGATTATATGGAAGTTGTTTTGATTTGGCTTGGCTTAAGGCAAGCTCACATTGCCAGTTCTGGTCTACACAAGCCCCTCCAAACTCAGCTGACTCACTTCAATAGATCATCTCTGTCACCTCTGTCACGCTAACCTGAAGAAAAACATAGAGCTCTTCATCAGAAAAATAAAAGTTCCTTTTTTGCTCTGTGAGATAGAAGATACAGTCCAAAGAAGATCTCCCATTCAGTCATGTTCAATCAGGGGCGTGCATCAGATTACAAATTTTTACTCCTTTTTCCTTCACACTGGATGCCTCCATGCCTCCTGTGCTTGCCATAGCACCCTTTACAGTGCTTCTCTCCCTGTTTAGGACTCTTTGATTGGCATTGCCAGAAATCCTTTCTGTCCTGATCCTGGTGACCTGACTTTGATATCATTGCATGACTGGAAACTGTCTCTGAGTAAGAGGCACAGGATCAGTGTCTCCAGGGAAATGAGTTCCTCTTTAAAGCAGGTACAGGTCTTACTGCTGCTTCTGAATGAATGCATTAGTGTCTGTCCTTCCCCCATTTTAAATATATGCATTAATTTAAGAATGTAGATGTGGCAGCCACAGAATTCTGACTCATCCCAGCTGCACTCTGTGCATGTAGGTCACATGAAATGTCATCTGTTAGAATGCACAATACACTATATTAACTTCAAGGGCCAGTGAATGCTGCTTCGCATGCTATGCGTGGGGAGAAGACAAAGAAAACAAGTTCACATTAAGCTTTGATTAAAGGGAAACCTAGACATTCCCTCACTTTTCTGAACGCAAATAAGAGTGAGTCATATTTCTTCGATGCAACTTACTATTTCCAACACCAAGAAGATATGACATGGCCCCAGAGCTTATTATCCCAGAATTTCAAAGTTCTCTGAACTACTGCTGGGATTTAAACAGATGAAAACAACAAGCAAAACCAAAAAAACCCAACCCTTAATGGGCTGTCCATTAGAGGCACAATTCATACCAGACTTAAAGTTCGAAGTGATCTTGCCTGAGATATATAGCAAGTCACCTGCCCATCTCTCAAATGAAACTAGGCTGAAATGCAGCGTTCTTAGAGAACATGGAGTCATTCATGACCTGGTCCCAGTTCTCAAAGCCCTGAGCCAAGTTCAGCTCAGTTTGGCCCTATGAATAAATCACAGCAGCTTTTCCACTGTCTGACCCTGCAAATACAGAGGTATTCACCTTGTGGAGTACCTCAGGCATAATGGTCCAAATACACAGAAGGCACAGCATACCATATATCTTTATCTGCATCTATTATCCCGTATCTTTTAGTACGATTTAGTTTTCTGCTCCCTCCATTTTCCCCCCTAAGCAAAACTTCTATCACTGAGTGCCCTTTTGTCTCTGGTCAGCTGTCAGATGGGGGACCTGACGTCTCTGTCTGGGTTTGTTGCTGTATTCATTGATAGGAATAAAAGCTTCTTTAATACCGAGAAGGTGACAGGTGTCAAAAAACGAATTTGAGATTTACTTCCAGCTTCGGTCGAACAAATGCGCAATTTAAGACAGACCAATACTGAGTGAAAATAAATCTGCCCCGCAAAAACTATTCCAAAATAATCAACAGCAACTGTGACACTGGCAACAATTGACATCAGATTTGGGATAACCTGGGTCATTCAGGAGAAACTTAAGAAAACACTAAGCTCTTGTCAGAGAAACAAATGTCCAAATAACAGGAGCTATGCTGAACTAGGTGCACATCATCACCTCTCTTCCAGTTTATCAATACTGCTATAAGGTACTTAGATTTTATAAAGGCTCGATTAACTCAGCAGTGACTAGAATAGATAATGTAAGCTAAGCTCATGAAAAACCAATATCACTGTATTTCAAGCCCTGATCCTTATGTCAATGTAGCAAGAAAGAGAAAATGAACCCCCAAAACAATTGTCAAGTTCTTATGCTTTCTCTCAAAACATCATGTATTTACCACTGCCAAAGGCTGCAACCCTAAACTAGAGGAACAATCATGTGTGTCAGTACAGAGGTTTCCATGTCCCTGTGCAGCACTCCATCACCACCAGTGTCAGATAACCTTTCTTCACTCTCCTTCACTGTCAGTGAAAGCATGTTTGAAAGAACGTGAAAAATAAGATTATCTTTCTTTGATACTGAAAATCACAGGGAAGAAAACAGTTAAAATAGAAACTTGCTCAGGAAAATCAGCAGTTTGAAATATGGAGTGTGAAATATCTGGAAATGAGCAGGTGGCTGGTCAAGCTGCCATTACTGTTGCCATTAGCTAGCTGGGCAAGTATATATCATAGATGTGTTTGGAAAGTCATGCTCCCACCCCAAACTTTATAAAATTATTGGTTTGATTATAAAGATACCTTTCACCGAACCTCAGTACAGTACTTTCTCTAGGAGTTCTCCCAACTTCCAACTGTTCTGAGCTCAGAGTTCAGGTCTGTTGAGCCCTTTTCCAAACATTCATTCAATCTCTTCTCACATTTACATGAAGTTCTACACCCACAACATCCTTTGGCGAGAAGCCTCATAGAGCTACACCCACACTTTGGGGAAAGCCCCCTTCTACATGTTCTGAGCCAGGTTCCTTTATCTGATGTCTCCTTCCAAATTCTTCAATTTGGAAGATGAACAGAAAGTTCCTGTGCATACCCTTCATGTAATTCGCTCTATCAATCATATCTGTTCACATTTTATCCATTTCTAACTGGGAAACACAGTCCTAGTCTAATTGAACTATTCCTTGTATTGAAGCTATCCCATATTTCTTACTTGATTGCCAGGGTACCTGCTCCACTGCAGGTAATGCAGTATAAAAATACAAAATACAGGAAACGAAACTATTCTGCAGTAACTAC
>JAVHNF010061409.1:24883-42982 GCA_034783455.1 Micropsitta finschii | reverse complement strand
CGTCCAGCACGTCCCAGGTTTCTAGTGTCAGCGTTGGGAGGCTGCAGGCAGGATACTGGAAAAGTAAAGCATTCCGGGAGGGTCATGAGTACAGCTGGGACTCGAAGAGGCTGAGGTCCTTTGAGATGCCCAAAGCCAGTTATCCTCAGGAAACCCTGCTGAACCATCTCCTGATGCTTTCTGACCTCCATAGGACACACTCACATCTGTAGCCCCATATTTGGGGGGCTCAGTGCTCCCAAGAACCTTTCCACATGAGCTGGAGCTCTATCCCACTGCCAGGACTGGCTGCACCCCCCATGTGCTTCAAGTAGGATGGTGGCTGCCAAGCAAATACCACCTCTGTAAGACATGCCCTGAATGGCTCCCGGGACACGTCACCAGTGCCAGGGCTCACCCTCTTCACCCACAGACACCCACAAACTGCACGGCTGCTTTCCCTGCCATGGCACTGCCATCACGGGGTGCTCCAGGGACGGCCTCATCCCTGCTCCTGGTGCTGCCATCACAGCCGGCAGAGGCTGGAGCTGCCTTTGCGGGCTGCAGGCAGGATGTGAAGCTGCTGGAGTCAATCTTGCTCCTTCACCGATGGCTTTCAAGGCCCTCAAGGAAGTGGAAAGCTCTGACAGCAAACTCCCAGCTTTGCATCTTTGCTCCGAGCCATCCCATGACTCCAGCGCTTCCACTCTGACTCACGGGCGAAAGGGCAGGTTTGAACAACTGTGGCTGCCTCTGCCAAGGCAATTATGGCTCCTGGCGTCACGGCCCTGAAGTCTCTGGGAAACTTACCCCACTTACCCCTGTTGCGGTGCACACGAGCAGCCGGGGGTGATGCGCGGCGCTCCCAGGGGAGATGCACGCTCATAGGTGTACATGGCAGACGGATGCGAGACCTTGCTGTGTTGGGAAGAGCTCCCTGGCTCCATGAAACATCTTCTGCTCCGCAGCCTGCAGAGCAGTGCCTGCCTCGGCATCTCCCTCGGTGCATCATGGGTCGGGAGTGCTGAGGGATCCTTTCGGGTGATGCCATGAGCATGGAAACAGGCAGCAAAAACCTGTTTTGGCCTGAGTGTCTGATGCTTTTCTTTTATTGCCGTGACCTGACATCACATTTACCCTTCAACAGCACCAAAAGTTAACCAGGGAAGGGTCTCTCCAAGCATCTCTTCTCTAACTATTCCAGCCTGCCTTCAGCTCTTCACTATATTTACTAACCTTCCCTCTTGAAAGGGTTGAAGAGAAACAAGGAAAACAAATGTTTTCCTCACCCTCACAAGTAAGCAGGAAGCCCGTCCCTGTCCCCATCCGCACCTATCCCAACCCACAGGCAGTGCGGTCTCTCCCATCACCAGCAATATCAGTAGGAGAATCTTTTCCACTCTACGTTTTTGGGACTGTGGTTCCAGCAAGTCTTACAGCAGCTTGGTAGTACAGTGAACAAGGATCAGATGTCCAAATGTCTTGGTTTACCATTTTCTTCTGTGTAGCATCCAAGCCCAGAGGCTGAGGACCTGAGTCTCGAAGGTCCCCATCTGTACCACTAGGCAGTAACCCTGCAGTGTGAGGCAACACCAGGGATGGGCACAGCCTGCCAGGAGAGTGTCTCAGGGGAGAGCATTCCATGTGGGATCCATGAGAGCATCTCATACCTGTGAACATTAACATCAGGTCTCAGAACTCTGGGACTGATCCTCTTCCTGTGCCAGCATCAGTCCAGAATAGCTTCAGTTGGAATAAGCCCTGGTGCATGCAGGAGAAGCATAAAGTGAAGGATTCAGTTAAATGTCCCTGTTAAGACAGAAAGCCCATTTTCAGGCCTTTTCTTAATCTCCTTTTCACTGGATCCTCCACTCCTTGGGCTCAGGGAAGTTCCCATTGAGTACAAACCTTCCCCTATAATATTCCTTGTGGCTGGGACAGGCGATGGAGATTAGCTCCAGGTCTTACGACTTTTATGTAGCAGATCATGATGACCTATGAGCCTCATACCAAGTACAGCATCCATCTGAAGCTGACCTCTTGTGCTGGACTCCAGCCAACAGCACATTTCTGGAATGAATTTTGAGCCTTTTTCCAAGGAAAATCTCCTGGGATGGGGTCATCTCCCAGAATCAAGGCTGCTTTCCCTGTTTGATCCATAGAGGGATGACTAAGGACACGAATCATTCCTTGGCCCGTGTGTCACTCACAGAGCTCTCACCCAATGCCTTCTCCCGACAGGAAAGACTGTGCTGAACTCAGGGATTGCAGAGGGAAGCCCCTTCTCCATCCCTGTCTCACTGTCACATAAAACGTGCAGGGTTTGCACCCTCAGAGTAATATCTGTCATAACACCTCGAGGGAGTCCTCTAGAAATAACCAGTCTCGGGCCTGTATGCAAAAGCCTCCAAACTTCTTCATACACCTGAATTAACTTCTCCCTTTTAAATACATTTCACACATTGCAGACTTGGTTTTAGAATACATCAGATTGAGTTAATGAGGTCAGATTAGTCCTACGCTTGTTTCAGCTAGAGCCAGAGTGGCTGCAATAACAGCGATCCAACCTCTAACACCAATATGCCTCTAAGCACCGCCGTAATCTGCTGTGCAACGTTGACTTGCAAAGTAGGCAGGCAAATTGGGTGCTTATGCATTTTGTGATGCTGGCACCCGGATGAGTACCACGGTGCACGGTAATCCCCAGGGATCACGGAGGTAATATTTGGAGTGGAGAGCTTCAAAGCAGGGCCCGCATGATGCAGTAACTTAGTTCCTGGACTTAGTTCCCAACTACCATTTTCTCTCTTTCATTTGTTACTACAGCCATTGCTTCAAACTCAGCTGGCAAAGCAAAATGAAAGCAGATCGGAGGCAGTCAGTGCCATGGTTATAGGGGACAATCCCTCCTCCCTTGGCACGTGCAAGCTGGGTACACCGAGAGGGAAGAGCTGGAGCTTGTCACCCTCCAAACCAGGCTCCCAGGCACTTCCTGGGCTGTGCCCCTCATGCACAAACCTGCTAGAGAACCACAGCAGCATCAGAGCTTTGTGTGTGCAAGGGTTGCAGTGTGGTGGGCGCAGGCTGGAAAGCAGCAACGGCACGGGCAGCTCCAGAGAGCAGGTCAATGGGTGTCCAGAAAACAGCCACGGACATGTACATGCAATGTATGGTCATGCACCAATATGCATAGACAAGAAAATTATGGTGGGCAGAGGTTTGTGCTAAATAGACAAAGTCCTATTGGGTTATAAGACAAAATAAGCATCACTTTGGTTAGTAACTTAGAACTAATTATGAGCAGTTTTATAGGTGCAAGATCCTGCTGTGCCATAGACCAGTAAAACCATGTCTGAATCTTCCAACGGATGTGCACAGGGATGAGTGTAACATGTGGGCCAAGCTCGTGCTGAAGGCGTGCTGGTGCCTGCTCATCTCACCTCCTCTGCACATCAGGGCACTGTATATGGGACCGATTGCCCTCTCATGTCCACATAGTGGACATTTGGGCATGACTCCACCTGCTTTAAAGGATCACAGTCTGATTGACACCATGTCCGAACCCAAAATAAAGGTCCATGCTCTCAAAAAGCTGGACCAAATACACGAAATTAACAGGACCGAGGCATTGAAGGTCAGGTTTGAGACAGCAGTGAAGGAGCAGTGCTCTGAGACTGAGTTTGCTCCACTTCCCTATGGAGCCACCCAACACCTCCACATTGAGCATCCAGAAATGGCATCAACCAGCAACAGCCAGACCCAGCCTTTGGCTTTTAATAGTTCAGCATCAGCAGAATGGGCAGGAGGCTGTTTCCAGGATGCCAAAGGGAAACACAGCGATGGGACTCACCCTCCCTGTCTCCCCCCTGCACAGCCAGTGAGGCCAGTGCTCGGTTCAACCAGCGCCGGGGGCTCAAGCTCATGCTCCCAGACCAAGGCAATGTTTTTAGCAGGCCAGTTTAAACCATTAATAAGTGTCTGTTCCAACCCCCACGAGCTCCCAACGCTATGTAAACACAAGTGAATTAAAATGATTTTTTTCCATCACTGTTTAAAATGTGTGATGCTTTTTCTATAGGGCCCCACAAGCAAAAGGGAGAGGTCGGAGCCGTGGGGGGGAGTCTGAAGCGGTTCCCTGGACCCCATCCAGGGCCCAGCGAGTGCTTTATATTTCATTTCAAGCTGGTCAGAGCACAGGGGTTTAAGAGGCTTTGAACACAAACAGCATTAGGTTGGTTAAGTCCTGCTTTGACCAGCGGCGAGCGTCGGAGATATAAACAGATTTCATTTGAACCGGGCTTAATGTAACTGGGTTTACAGAGGCACAGCTGATGTCTCCATACATCAGAAGTGGTGTACATTTAGGGTGGCAGCGTGGTGTGATGGTGAGGGCAGTGACCAGCATAGGTGCCCCAGCACCAGCACTGACCCCCACCATGCGCACCCCAGCATCCCCGCTGCTCCTTTATCTGCAGAATGGAAAGAGCTGACCTACTTCACAGAGCAAACCTGGAATCAATTAATGTCTAGCCTGCATTTAGGAGAGGCAAAACACTATATAAACATTATGTATCATTTAGCTTCTGAGGAAAAGCCATCGCCTGACAAAAGGGGCCTCTCCTCTTTATTTCGTGTAGCCCAGTTTACACTGGTGCAGCCCTCCTGGCTTTTTTGGCCTGGTCGCAATTTACACCAGCCCAAAATGCAGAGGAAGCCAGCTCCCAAAGCACATTAATTTCCTTCATTAATACACAGGGATCTGTTTGCCGTGAATCCCTATTTCATATCTGGTTGCTCTGCGAGTCTACCTGGGACAAAGCCAAAGGGCAGCATCACACCGTGTGTGATGGGCACCAAAGACACTGGACAAAGGGATGCTTCACATTGCCCAGCCTGGCCAAAGGGGTTGAGCAACCTCCTGATACATTCAGACCATGCCGGCAGTGTTTCCGGAGGGGTGAATGGTGTGAGAATGGCTGGGGGAGGTTCAATGCCCCACATCCCACTGGTTATCCAGCTCACTGGACCATACCCTGTGTAGCTGTCAGAGAAAAACAGGTTTCCATCTTGTTTCTCCACTAAAGGGTCTCATCATGCATTACAGCACCACACGTGTTGCCATCGTGTGGGGAAGGTTTAGGAAGTCTCCCTCGTAAACCACGGAATTGTTCCAAATGAAAACAAGCAAAACCAAATTGAGCAGGAGCTCGTGCTCTTGGTTTCTCCCCAGCCCTTTTACAAGGAGCTCCTGTTAGCAGCCCGCAGCCCCCTCGCACCAGCCAGCTTCGGGGCGCAAACCCACTGCAAACAGCAACCCAGGGCTGGCATTGAAAGGGATGTTTTGGAGAGCCATGAGATCTCCGGGATCCAGAGGCAGGCAGGGCCACGGCAGCAGCAGGAAGAGCTCTGCTCAATNNNNTTGCCTCCATGCCGCCAGCCCCCTCTGCTAATCCCTGTTGCCTGCATGACCAGGATGGGTCAGGGTGGGTGATCCATCATCTCGGGCACATCAGCCACCACCATCACGGTCCCTGTGCCCGGGCTCTGGGGCTGTAGCTCTGTACCAGTACCTCCTGTACTGTGCAGAGGAACGGCTGCTGCACTGCAGGACTCCTCTTTCCTTCTACAATTACTCCAATGTGGTGTGTTTGCATTAAATCTGCCAGATGAACCCAAGCGGGTTGCTGCAAGATGCTAATCAGCATCAGAGCACAGACATGAGCTGCTTCATTCAGAGGTATCACAATCCATTTCCTTGGCACGGCTTTGCTCCAACTCAGAAGCCGCTTCCCTGTGCTGAGGTTGCTTGGTCTTAGAAAGAGGGAGCTGGCAGGGAGAGCACCGAGGGCTTGGGCTCTAGTCCCAGCCTTGCACCCACAATGATGATATCAGAGTGGCACAAAGTCTCTTTGACGCCATCCATAAGCAATCTGAGATCTTCACCTTGAGTGATCTTGAGCTGCAAAAAGAACAACCCCAGGAAGAAGATGCTGTTCTCAAGGAGGTGACACTTGGGACTGTCACCCTGTAGACCCCTCCATGTGCTTCACACTGGCTGTAGGCTGGAAATGGGGTTGTCTGTGACCCCCCTCCCCAATGCACTTTTAGAGCAGGCAGACATGCCAGGCAGTGCTGGAGTTCTATGGGGATGGGGATGCCATCCCACGGGAGGTAACCCAGGATCTTCCAGCACCTATCCAGGCAGGCAGGTCCTGCAGCTCTGCAGGGACACCCACCCTTGCCCTCAGGACCCAAACCACCGGCCCAAATCGGTCACCCGGTCTAATACTTGAATCAGTGATTCTGAACAAGAACACTCAACCAAGCCATCCTGAACTGGTTCTCTTTAAATGACATTAGCTAAAAGCAAGAATGAGCAGAAGCGCTGGGGGAAACAGGGAGGCACGTTGCTCCAACCATTTACATCTCAGTGACAGCTTTACTGCATCTATTTCAAGTCAGCTTTGCAGGAGCCCTTTATCAAGCAGCGCACAGCTCTGCTGCAGACGCTGCAGCACGTGTTTCAAGCCTGTGGAAGCATTTTGGATACGTCATATGGACGGGCTGTGAGAGCATGGAGAGGAGCACGACCTCCCTTGAGAGCGTGCGGAAAGAGAGTCCAAGCCATTTCTGGACAGGGCTCTTGGCTTGACATGGTCAGAAAGGATTTCTTTTTAGACTTCTCTTTGAAGTTAAACAAACTCAGACAAAACACATCCAAACCGATCAAGAGGGTTTTCCCCACCTTTATAAGGCTTCAAGCGCTATGTGCCACCATAGTCCTTTCAGCTGCACGTGTGACGAGCCGACCAAGAAGGCAAAGAGGATGCACAGCCTGGGCTGGTATAAAAATAGGCAAGGAAGGAAAAGGTAATTTCTCCTCCACTGAAGGTTCATCCACGGCTTGTGCTGTTCAACATCTGACGTTTGCATCCCGTGCTACCCACCCACAGCTGACCACAGCCCACCTGCTCGAGAGTGACTTGGCTGCTCGTGGTCTGCCCCTGCTCTTTCAGCATCTCCTGTTTCTTTGGCCCACGCAGCAGCCACCTTTGGTGCTTTGCAGTCCTTGCACTTCTGAGTCAAATCCTGCCAATGGCAGGCAGCGGGGATGAGCGTGAGTCCCGGAGCTCACAGATGGTGGGTAGAGAGAGCAGTCAAGGAGAGATCCTGAAGATGAGGTTGCTTCAGTGAGATAAACACGACCATGAACACGTGGCTGCTCCTAAACCCACAATGATCCATCTTGCACTGTTAAGTCTGTCCAAGCGTCAACCTGCAAATGTATTTAAGCAGACCAGAGTGAGTTCCAAACCACAGCATAACTCAGAAGCCATATGAAATCTTCCTCTTCCTTTTCTTTCTCTTTTAGAACTGAGCAGTTTCTCTATTCCTCAGAGCTGTGGGTTTAAATCAGCTACTACAGCTTCACAGATTTTCCCCTCTGAATTTGCAATACTGCGTAAGGAAGTTTGTCTATCAAAGCAAATTTTCCCAGGGATCTGGAATAGGAATTCACTGTTGAGCAATTCATACTCTCCCTAATGAAATCACGGCTTAACCAAAGAGCTTCTTCAGCAGCACTCAGTCGTTTGGCTGAGACAGAGTAGTAAATGCTCTGTACTTACGGTTACCAAACTGAACAGCTTGAGGAAGGCAGCCTTAACCTGTCCAGTTTTTAGTGTCTCTGGTTTTGGGATCTCCATCTATGTCCCAGCATGGAGCAGCAGGATGAGGGCGTGCGTCACTGCACAGTCTGGCCAAGAATCTGTATAAACCTGCACAAACAAATGTGTGCTCCATAGGTGAGGGAGATGCTCGGCAGGGATGAAGGCTGGGAAGTGGGGCTGGGGATGCAGGAGGTGACGGTCTCCCTGGACCACCTCTGAAGCAGCTCCCTCACCTGCATCCACAGGGTTGTGCTGGGAATTAAGGAGAGGGAAGGGGCAACCACCACGATGCATGGGAGCATGACCAAATCCAGAGCCTGTGGCCATGCATCAGTCTCTTAGACTGGGAAATGGCTCTCGTAGGGCTCAGTGGTGAGTAAGTGGCAAGACCAAGGGCTGCTTGGTCCTGGAACCATCACACCCAGCACTGTCCATCCATCATCTCTGACTGTCAGCAGCATCTCAGGTTAGTGCTTTGAATAGCATCCGGCTGATTGGAAGGTACCGCCTGGAGGGGACGTTTGTGCAGAGCAAGGGGCTCTTCTCAGTGTCCTCTGCCTGCCAAGATCCTGAGATGGGTTAAGGATTCCTGCAGCAGCTCCCTACTTTTGCAAGTCTTCCTTGTCCTAGACAATCATCCCACCACGTTACGCATGGGATGGGCAGCATCCAGAAGAGACAACACGCAGAGCCGTGTTGTCTGCAGAACCACCTCAGGAAGCCCAAACCAACCAGCCCTAAACCCACGGAGATTCCCGGAGGAACCAATGGAGGGCTTCCCTGCCTCCCTGCACACGGAGGCCTCTCCAGCAGGCGCAGCAGGGAACAAAAGCCATTCACCCTCCACATTCAGGTGGCATTTTTGCCACGTTATGTCATGGCAGTGGGCAGGTTTGGCCTGTGGTCATAAAGCAAAGCAGCCACCCAGGGCTGCGGGCGGCAGGAGGGCTGTAAACCTCCCCCCCCCCAAGAAAGGCTGGAGGTCCCATGCAGGACCATCACATCGGTTCCAATTGCCAAGGCTTCTCCGGCTGCTTTAGGGACCACTGTGGAGTCCTCTGAGCTTTTATTAAGGAGCTTTGTGGCCTGCAGTCTGCACAGGTAGTAAACTACATGGGAATTAATCCCAAATATATTTGTAAAAGAGCAAAAAAGGATTTTTTTCTCCTTTCCCCCCCCTACCCCCCCCGTTTTTTTTTTTAAGGACCAACCTGGCATTTTGGGAGTTTATTTTGAAATTGAAATAAGGATGAATGGGGCCTACACTAAAAGAGGGATTGCAGCAAACAGAACGTCTCTGTATGGAATACAACAAGGAAATTATTTCCTCAAGGTGGAAATTTATTGCTCCGAGGTGGAAGGCAGAGTGGTTTAAAGAGTTTTTTAATTAATAAAGGGAAATGTGCCAAGAATGTGTTGCATGTTGGAGCTCCCTGCATTAAATACTGCTAACCTGTTGAGGGCTAATTGAAGCTTCAATTAATAAACAGCACACAGAGGCATAAACAGCCTCCTGCACCTTCAGCAGAATGCATTCAGCCCTAGCACACTTTAAAGCAAGTTTCAGGCAAAGAGGTGCTGTCTCTTTGGATGCCAAGTGGCTCAGGGCACTTGTCCCATCAGGTCAGGACATAACAGCAAGGACCAAATACCCCTGGAGCTGGGAAGCAGCGGTGCTGCAGGGCTTTGCAGGGTATTTATAGCATCCCTGGAACAGGAAGGGACTGTGAGAGCCTAAAGAGTTTTCCTCTTTGGTGTCCTTCCCTTGGTGGTGCCATTCAAGGCATTCTCACCCCAAGCCAGGATGCGATTTCCCAGTGGCCCCAGTCCCTTAGGTGTTAAATCCCGCTGACTTCCACCCAACCCTAGGGTTGCATGGCCCAGGTTTCCCAAGGTATTTAAGCTCTTTAAACTTGCAGGTTTGTGCCAAGCAGGGCTTTTTTCAAAGCACCTCAACATTTAAAGTGTCTTGGGGTGGGGGGACGACCGGTGCCAAATCTTATCCTATGCGGCTTCTTCCTTGTGGTCCCCAGATGAAGCATCTCCTGGCACAGTGCCTCATGTGCATAGCATGAGGCTCAACCCAACAAACACACGCTTACCCTCATTTAAATGTCCCCCCCCCCAGTTTTGCCACGCATCAGTTTGCTCCCTTACGATCAGGCAAACCAAACTGGAGCATCTCATCCCCCGTGCTTACCCCATTCATTATTTCATGCCCTCCTACGTGTCCTCCCTTCTCCCAGTGACACAGAATAATTAACATATAAAAGTCTGGTGATAAGCGACGTTTACGATGCAAACCAGAGGAACGAAGGCTCAGAAGTGAACATTATATGAGCCCTGTGCCCATAAACATCCCACTTCTGGTGGGCTACCCAGCCAATTAATTACATGCAGAAAAGCTGGCTGAGCAGTCATGGCCCCCACATAAGCCCCGTGCTGCAAAACAAACCTCCCGAGTGGTCGGGAGAAAACTAAGGAGGAGGTGGTGTGATGGAGGGAAAAATACACATGAAAATACATGAGCAAGAATAGGATGTGGCCTATGTTCTATAGGTTGGTTTTTTTGTGTCTACTCTTATAGTAAAAGGTCAAATCTCTCCTCTTCCTTTGGGGAAGAAGAAACAGGGGTAAAACCAATGGCCACGCTGCTTAAAAAATCAGGAATGATAAGTTTTTGCCTTTGCTCATGAGCTACCACAAGCATCAGTCCCTATTGGGCCAGGCAGCCCCCACAACCTGGGTACAGCAAAGCCTCCCCCTGCACTTTGGGGGATTCCCCGTGTCTGTTGTGATCTAACCACCAAGCAGTGCTTTACCCTCATCCTGCTGCTGTGCTTGATGAGCTTGAGCACGTGGGGGATCTGGAGACCTCTGTTCATCCCCTCCAGGTGAGCCCAAGCAGTGGTGCCCATGGGCAAGATGTGCTGGAGGAAGGCAACAAGGGGGATGATGGCATCCAAGACGTTGTAGCCGCTCTTCCAGTCTCCATCACTCCCAAGTGATGGGATCCATGAACAGCTTCAGCAAAAGCTCAGTGTGATGAAGAAACCATCTGTGACCTGGACAGAGGAGGAGGTGACCCCAGGCAGCTGCCTGTGGCTGCCAAACCCCATGCACCAAACCAGCAATTCCACATTAAATAACTCCAACAGCATCCCTCTACCCATGGGGACCATTTCAAATGCGAGCCAAGCTCACCCGGCTGCAGCCATCATCACGGGGCACTGCCCAGCACAGGAGGGTCCTGCTCACATCCCAGCACATCATGCACTCCATCAGCCCCTTGGAGCCATTCGCTTCCCTGCACAGAGCCTGGTCCTGCAGCCAGAGCTCTCAGAAACCTCCAGCATTCGTGACTGGGTTTCTTGACATTAGCCAGGCCTGGCTATATATTACTGGGATATATAATTAAGGCTCAGAGGTTTGCATACAGTAGCTGGCTTGTGTAAGACAAGGAAATCAAGGAGTGTGACCAAAAGGGATTTTTCAATGTAAAAATGAAGTATTAAAAGGGTGCTTAAACTATCTGTGCTAAAACCACGGTGAGAAAAGGGCTGCCATGGAAAGGACTGAACAATTGCACGTTAAGAATGATCATAATTGGGTAAAGGAAGGGATCTGAAGCTGAAATGCATTTCATCCAGGCCCTGGGCTAGAGCAGGCAGTGGCACAGGGAAGGACAGCAGGCTGGAAGCCACCCTGAGCATCTGTAGGGCCTGGACTCCCATCCCCTCCATCCAACCCCTCCTGGCTACCAAACCTCACCTCCAAATAGGAGCCTCAGCACCACAAGCAGCAGCAGTTGGTCCCCTCAGCCAGGGAGATGGCGTTGGTGGAGATGATGCAGATCATGAGCATCGCCCAGCAGGGAGGCCCAGAACTTGGTGTCCTTCTGCTGTCAGAAACAAGGGCAGAGCTGGAGGAGCTCTGACAGCCCTGCCTGGACTCATTCCAACGTTCCTGCACAAACGAATTGCCAGCTCCTCACCGAAGGGTCCAATCCTGCAACAGATCAGCAGCCCGAGCAGCGCTGACATGCACGCAGCCTTTGATGTCAATGGGGTAACTCGCATCCATGTTCGCTTCTTGCCTTGGTTCTTTAGGAGAAGGACTACTAACAACTGCCAACTTATTTCAATTAGTCAGCATCTCCGTGCTTGCCAGCCCGGGCGCTCTGCGAGCACTTGTTCCAGGACACACACGCTTGGCTATTCCCGAGGTGCCGCTTTGTGTGAACCACAAATACTTGTTTCTTGGAGCAGACAATGGTGGAAAAACTGAAGGTAGCTCATGCAGAAGTCATCAGCTTCGGCTAACTGGCAATCCCTTCGTGAAGCTGAGGGTGGAAAGGCCAGAGGAGATGCACGCACCTCTGAGTGTGAAGTGCAGGGCTGTCAAAACTGTGCTTTGCGTGATTGAAAAACACAATGAGGGAGAAGCGGAGCAGAGAGGCTCTGGCAGGCTCCGAGGCTGAGCATGGAGGCAGTCCTGGAGCAGGGATTGGGCAAAGCCAGGAATTGTGCTCACCGTCAAAGGGTGGGGATGCTGCAGGCACCCCTGAGCCAGGGCCAAGCCACTGCGGGGACAGAAAGCAACCAAAAACTCTGCTCCAATAGGATCTGCCCTGTGGTTTCACTGTGTTGAACCCCAAGGGCTCCTGGTGGGGCTGAGGCAGAGCCACTTACACTGGCACAGCAGCTGGGAAACATCCCAAGGGACGCTGTGATCCCTCCAGCCCCATCCTGGAGCTGGGAATGTGTCACAGACAACAGGGAAAGTAACCGTGTCAGTCTGTCCTTCCAGCCTCGAGGAGCTGGGTGAGGACAAATCCTCTTCAGCTTTCTAATGTCCAAAGAGCCCTGGATGAGAGAGGTTAATGGAGAGGAAACCAACCTCCTCCCTTGGCACTCCACCACCGCACCAGTCTGGGCAGCCAGGAGGATGAGGAGGCAGGGCAGGAGGAAGCCCAGCACATCCTGAGCCTAACTCACAAACCAACGCAGGCTGTTGCTGTTTAATCTGACCTTGCAGAGCTGCCTGTGGGGACTCCATCCCCAGAGCCTGCCCAGGGCCAAAGTCACCCCTTTCAATATGATTTTGGCAGTTTACTGAGCCCGGGCTCCCACTCTAGGGAGAGAACAGGATTATCGCCTGGCCCTGGTTCAGAGGCAGTCCCGTGAAGGTGTGATCTCCAGCCTCGCAGGACCGGAGCAGCGATCCCAACCGCGTCGCTTGCTGCCAGCATCCTTCCTGCTCGGCTCAGCCTCGAGCCTTTGCTTTTTAATTTCCTGTGGCCACAGAGCACCATATGAGGGTCTCCCAGGGTCGCTGTTTCCCACACTGGGTTGGAGGGAACACAGCAAGTTCAGTCAGTCTCGGCACAGGGAAGTTACCTGCGAGGAGAAGCTGGATTTCACAATGGATTATCCGCATACTTCAAGCCACAATCAGTGTTAAAGCAAAGAAAACCCCAAACATTCCATGGAATATTCAAGCTGGTGGCTGCTAGCCATGAGCTGAGCCTGGCAGGGAAGAGGCGAATGGGATTAGTTTGCAGAAAGAGCATTGGGGTACAGGCACTTGGGGACCAAACACCAGCCAGCACAGACAGGGAAGCTGGATACTGCTTGAGCTGTACCATTACAGAGCATCACATCACCTGGAAAAGACACAACCCCTGCACTCTGCCTACTTTCGTTCAGAGCAGAGCTGATGATGCTCTTTTCACAAGAGAAGGTGCCTTAGGCTGTTTCCTGGCCCAAATCCAGTGCCTGTCATTAAATCCTCGCTGTGGATACTTGCTGTGAAGTTCCAGCTCCATCAGGGAAGCTGTTCATCCCCTCCCCGTGGTCCTCAGCATCCTGCACTCACCACACGCCAGCAGCACAGCGCTGGTGGAGAAGAGCTGGGGAGATGCAGGAGCATGGAAAGGCTGCAAGCTGGGTGCTGTGGATTTAGGGAGCTACATGGAAGAGGATCAGGGCTCCTCAGCATCACAAGGCTGAGAGCAGTGAGTTGGGGATGCTGCTGAGATGGGGCAGGAGGTGGAATTCAATGGGTATTCACTGCAGTTTTGGGATGTGCTTCAGAAATGCCGGGAATCTTGTCCATAAAAAGCACCACCCCAAAATAAAAGGTCCTTTATCATGAAGGAAACCCCTGCTTCCTCCGGGGTGAAGCTTCCCAGCTCACACAGAGCAGCAGCCAAACAACGCCAAGCAGGGATGGAGGCAAAGGCACTGCCGGGGGGCCTTGAGGGAACCTCTTCATGGCATCAGCAGCACCAGGATTTCACTCGTGAGGCTGCCCCTGCAGCCAGCACTCGCTGGAAAAGAAAGCAGAAGCCGTTTATTCACTATTTTCATTCTATTATTGTTGGTGTTGCACAGCAACGCTCGCAAAAAGCACTCACAAGTGTGTGGGATGCTCAGAAGTTAACAAGGAATTGTGGCTAAACAAGTGCTGACCTAGAAACGCTGAGTGCTTCAAAGACATCCTGCCCTTTTCGGGCTGTGTTGGCCTCTTGGCTGCTCAGGATCCTCCAAGCACCACGGCTGCACAGCTCTGCCATAGCAGGACGCTGCAGCTCAATCACTGGTGGGGATTCTTTTTGCCTCGGAGTATGTAAATAAACATCAATATTCTAAACCAAAGACCTCCCAGTAAGTAAATGTTATTTATCTTCAATTTCTCTGAAAACTAAACAGCTTTGTCACATATGTACAATAATAAAGAAGCAAATCACAGCAGAGGAATTTGATGTTATTGGCTTTATTCGCAGTGCACACGTTCGGTACCCATTGCTAACAGCAGAGTTTTCACAGCTCGTTAGAGATGTTGTTAAAACTTTGAGGGAAGCTCCTTTCACTCCCCCACCAGTGACAGGAGACATCACAGCCTCCCTGTTTGTTTTAGCTCTAGTCATCCCTCACAACAGTGACCGTTTCCAAACCAGATCAGGGAGATGTTTCACTGGGGAAAGGCACTTTGTGAGCAGCGAACGGTGGAGCACGTAGTGGGAATTTGGGTCTTTTTAGGTCTTAACTCGATCCCCCAAGTAGCAGTACCGATAACAAACCCCAGCATCTTCCATCTTGCTTCCTGTGGCCAATTAGCACATGACAGTGCACTTGCTAAGGATTAACAAAAAATACCTTTCTTATTTTATCGACACCGACACTCGCGTGGCAGCTGCTGGCATTCTGCATCCCAAATACCTGAGAGACCACACACCTCACGTACACCCCCGATATAGACGCTGGCACTCACGGATCTCCCTTCTCAGTAGCTGGTGGCTGTGTCACGCCAGCAATGCACTCAGGCATTTGGGAGGCGTCAATCTCCCCCGAGCTCCGCACCCAGAGCTGCTGGCAGGGCATGACGGTGCACGCTGGGGACACTGCAGCGGGATTGCAGGGCCCAGAGGCCCTTCTGCAAGCCTTACGCGGGTTGAAATCTCCCTGCCGGCACTGGAAATCTGTCTCGGTGAGGATCATCGGATAAAAAACAAAGACTTTGAAACCAAGGAAGAAATTAAAGCTCGTCAGTGGGATCTGCAGCTCTTGGAACAATGTTTGCGATGAGTAATTGTAGCTACAGAGGGGAAAAAAATAAAGGGTGAGCATAGCTCCAGCCGAGCCCAGCTTAGCAAGAATCCTGCTAATGCCGCTTCTTTCACCGCCGGCAGCTCTGGATGGTGCCCGGATCCAGCAGGTATGAGTGTTACAACACAAATAATGGCTCAATCCCGCAAGGTGATGAGTCCTGACCCGGCCCATCCACGCACTCAGGCACGTGCTGCCCTTCATGGTGTGAATCCGGGCTCTTTTTGTATTTGCTGGACCAAAAGCTGAAGTTTTCACAGCAGCTGCAGGACCCAGCGCTGCATCTGAGATGGGGAACGGTTCTCAGGCAGCCACACTGCTGCTGGGTATAGCTGCTAGGCTGTGGGTGCAAAAGGGCTCAAAGAGCCATCAGACAAGCACAGAACAAACACTGAATTGCAAAGCTGTAATTGCCAGTTGAGCTGCAACTCCAAGGAAGCAGCAGCAGCTTGCACTGATCTCACCAGCATCCCTTGTACTTGCCATGGGTCGCTGGCAGAGATGGAGGGACCAATTCAGAGGTACTGACCCAGCCTGGCTGCGCTCCCATTGTTTGAAGTGCAGAGATGTATAAAGCTATAGTAGGGAAGTGGAAGTGCCTGGGCATGGAGCAGGCTCCTGTGGGCCCGGAGAACACCAACACGTGTGGCTGGGCTCCTCCTTTCATTCCAGCTTGTAAAGAGTTTCTGGAAAAGCACTGTTCAAAACTTACTTGATGGTGATTTATCTGCTACATCGGCAGGCAGAGCCAGTGATGGCAAAGGACAAGCACAGGCATCCAGAAGGGTCACAAGACTAGGATGTTAAAGGCCAAGAAAGCGAAGCCACTCTTTCCAAAGCATCCTGTCCCAGGAGATTTGGGAAATAAGGGTTACAAGGAATGAGGGATACCATTTACATAATACTGGTGGACACTGCATTGAAGTGTTTTACATCCTGGTTACGCTGAGGCAGCAGCTTTGTCAATAAACTGAGCCAGCTTCACATCTCTTTTGGTCAGTCCACCGCAGTCGTGGGAAATCAGAGTTATCTGAACCTGTCAAAAAGGAAAAGAACGGGGTCACAAAACCATTCTCATCTCTGTCATGATTGAGCAGCAATTCAATGGGAACGCTATGTGTCTCTGGCAAGCTGGTTTTACACGATGCTCCCCCACCAGCAGCAAGCTAGATGGTCACTGCTCATCTAAACCAGAAGACGTTGTAGGCAGGGAGGCTCAACAAAGCCTGAAGTCTAACCAAAGTGAGCCCCTTCATAGAAGAAAACAGGCTTTGCACTCTTGGGCTTCACCCAAGAAGAGGCGTCTGATTAAATAACTCACTCTTCATGTTTAAATCCCATGGATGGGTTTCATGAAGAACCTGGGCTGGGGACCAAGCTGCCAATGGCCCACTCAGGGGCTCTGGAGTTTTGTTAAAACCCAGCACCCTGGAGGTGAAGAACTGGTTAAGCTTGGTGCAGATTCATTCCAAGAAGAAAACCAAACGGGTCGGTGCATTCTGCTGTGACGCAGCTGCCTACGCCGGTTTGTTTAGACTAAGGCGGACGACGCGTTGGGTTTGTCTCGCCTTCGACTGGGATTTCGGGAGGAAAGAAGAGGGGAAAAAAGATGAATTGTGAATAGGCTGGAAACACAGAAAAATCGTGAAGAGCAGGTGACCAGGACTTTGCCCAGTGGTCATTTAATGTCCCCTTAAACAGGGTGACTTGAAGGGCTGATGGAGAGGAGCTGGTGTGGGGATGCCACCACAGGGAGGTGAGGTGGAGATGTCGATGTCCTGCTCTAGTGAGTCCAAGCCACAGGCTGCTCATCCATACCTCCTTTCAGTATAGTTTTACCAGTATTGCCATATATTCACCAAATGCTAAACCAACTTGATACAGTGCAATGAGAAGTCTTAGGAAATACAAATAAACGGGAGAGCAATAATTTCCCCCTTCACACAGCACCTTTCATTCGAGGGTTGCCATGTACCTTGTAACCCTTGTAAATACAAGACCACCATCAGTTAGGTAATATACTAAACAAATGTTATAAGCTGCTATGTTGAGACGTTGGGAGCCTACAAGGTTTAGAAAATCAAACCTAAATTGAGAGTGCCGGGCTTCCATTTAGGTACCTATGCAGACACCCCACCACTCTCCACTGCTGGGCTCCTGACTTGCTGCACAGAAAGGAATGAGAGTTGGTGAGCAGTTTCCAAACAGTAATTTACTCAGGATGGCTAAATAAGAGTTTAAAGGTTTCTGTTTTATTTTGAGAGGTGAAGCTATAGGTCCAACCCATGCAGTTGGCAGCAATCACAAAGAGCTTGATTCTTGATTCCTCACCACTACAAGTATCTCATCATCTCTTTAAAATCTCAAATCTCTTTATAAAGACACAATCTTATCTTGTATATTATAAGCTACAAAAACAAAGGCAGAGAGTGGTTTGGTCTCCTTAACTTGCCATGTCCGTAAGTAGAGCTGGTGAACACGTTACCTTGCTGTAGACATTAAACCATTCCGGGTGGTGATTCATCTTCTCTGCTTGTAGAGCAACACGTGTCATAAATCCAAAAGCCTGAGGAGAGAAAGAGCAAAGAGGAAAATACTCCTCCTCCTGCCAGGACTGGCAGGGGATCTGCAAGGTTCACTCCAAAACTCCTAAAGATGCTCCGGATTGCTGCACCTCGTGTCTGTGTGTGCTAAAGGCACATTTCAGTGTCTCACACCACTGGAGCATTTCCTGAGACTGATGAAATCATCTCCCTCAGACCCCGGTAAATCTTGTGCCAGCCACCGCGGTCATACAAGAGACCCAAATTAACCGTAAACGGCGTAAAGAGTGGACCCAA